>JAULUE010000064.1:57439-189427 GCA_036324585.1 Champsocephalus esox
TGCGTTTCTCTTTACCCATGGATGCACACATAACAACGGACCATATCGCCTTACTGCATCCCCACGGAGCTGTAATAATGGATATATTGCACATGTTTGCTGTCATTCATCATTTGATAAATATTATACAACATGGGCGGTATGATGTAAATCTTGTACCGTACATGTTGTATCTAATACAAGTAATATTACCGACGTAGATTAGATGTTCCTGTAGCTTCTTATTGCACTTTGCAATTGTGTTAGTTACTTGGGACTACTTAACATGATATCACAGCTACTATCCTTTAACTCCATTACATTTCAAAAAATAATAGGCTATTGTGTATTATCCAACCACCACCCAGTAATCCATCATCAGCTCTACATTTTAGATAACAGTTTTAACATCACATTGATCACAACAGGCTTAACCACATAAACATTATTTAATATTACAAGTGGTTTCATGTCACCCACACAAGTATCATGCTAATGAAGCTCTGTTGCTTGGATATCACTAATCCTGATGTCAGCGTACATATAAAAGAACATAACGATTGATGTGTAACTTAGCATAATTTACTACGCTAGCTGCTAACTGGCGCTCGTTAATATAAATCCAGTGCCATGCTGTCATGCAACGCGCGGTGTGCTGAGTACGCACATGTACGTGCTTAATGTGAACGAGCCTTTTGGGCGGCGTGGTAAAGTTGCGCGATGCTCTGTGTGCACATAGGGTCACTTCGCAAGCGCGCTGCGGGTGAATCTTTCGTGTGACGGTTCGCTGCTCGTCTCAAAAGTGTGTGGCATATTTGTGCACAGTGATCATACGCTAATGAGCAGCTCTCGGCTAGGAGCAGTAGATCCAAGTGAGGCCCGCCTCCACCCACGCTGTATCCAGCATCTATCTATATACATCTTATCGCGCATCTCATGACCGCCGCATTTAACCACTTTGGTTTCCGATGTATATCTGTATTATAGCGTTTCAGCTAAAGTACGTGAGTCGACGTGCGTGCAGGCTCGATCACAGTTTGTTATGATTCGAGGTGTTACGAGTCCTGTAGACTTGTACTTCGCTTACTGTAGATAAGTATAGGTATAAGGCTCCGTATGTTTAACTGTTTTTGTATTCTTGTAAGTCTAGTGTCAATATGTGTTCTGATTGTTGTGTTGTAGTCTAAGGACACAGGTAGCTTATATTGTAATAGATCCCTTCCATGCAGTGTAAAACTCTGGCGCTGGTGTGTTGGCGCTTGAGATGGCTTATTCAAGCAACCCCATTCTGCACTCAAGGTAGAGTGGTTCCGCGATCACCCGTGACGACGTCCGCGGCGCAGCCGCGGACCTCGGTGAGTATATGTGAGGAGCTTGGGATTTTCTCGTGAGGAGTGAGGCGACGCGCAGACGTATTACATAGCAATGAGAACTCCTCTCTCTGAGCGTATCTGTAATGCGACGTCCGTTATTATCCGGTAGCAAAGTGCAGCTGTCGCGTGTGTTGTCGATACGCATATAGCTGCTGCCAGCTGTTCAGTGTTTGTCTCATAGCATTTCATTCCCAGATTTTGCGCACAAGGCTAGTCTGTCACGATATCGCATGAATCAGCTATTATTAATAACACATAGGCCACATTCTCTTCTGTATCTGAGCGCACTCACATTAGCTCTGAAACCACCCATCAAACAAGGGCTTTCTATACCGCTTTCGATATATTCACGCTCAGGCCCAGACATCTAACAACCACAATGACTCTCTATCCACTCTATAGACACAGTAGTGTTTCCTCTTTTTCACAACTATTAGGCTGAAGTGACTCATGATAAGTCATTCAAGTCACCGTCTGTGCACACAACACCTGTGCACTCTAATCCTTACACCACTCATCATGAGTGCCTGACAGCTCTATCGTGAGTGCCTATGGCAGTGCACGAGGCTGCGAAACACTCACGTGAGGAAAGACGCCGCGTTTCCAGCGCAATCGCCATCTGCTTCATCTTGTCGCGTATTTGAGTGTTTGTTCACAAAATGTTTAAATGGTTGTAAGATAGCCGCTCCCAACTTGGTACGTAACAAAAATTACCAACTACTTTTAACAAGAAAATCATGACACATATAGGCCTAAACCAGAGAGTCAGAGAAAAAGCCGTATTATGTAGTTGTATTTATTCAAGAAGGGACTATGCACATTAGTTAACACGAGCACTTGAGACCATCAAATTTCTTGGCTTAATTTGTTAAAACAGAATATTTATGCAGTTTAAATTGCGGGATAAAGGTATTGACCTCTGTACATGTTATTCTTCCTGTAGGTTCAACACCCACACTCTCCCAGCATGTACAAACGTTTGAGCAGCAGTGTCCCGGTGCTGGAGCTGTACTTCGAGAGTGATGGGTGCCTGCTGAAAGACTTCAGGATCCGCCGAGACTCCCTGGAGGCCTTGATGCGGTGTCTGGGGCCTGAGAGGAGACATGCCTGGGGACACTACATGACAGTCTTGACGACTGTGTACTAGCTGGCACGCGGTTTGTCATACAGTGTGGTGTCTCTGGCCTTTCAGGTACCACACTCCACGGTCCACAGACTGGTCCACCAGGGAGTGGAGGACATCGCTGCTCTCCGGCATTCCCTCATCAAGCTGCCTGCTGGTCCAGAGCTGGAGGAGGTCGGGCAGGGCTTCCAGCAGCTGGCCAACAGCCCGGCATTCAGTTCCTGTGTGGGTGCAATAGACGGGTGCCACATACGCATCAGGAGCCCACCCGGACCCACTGGCCAGGATTAAGTGAATAGGAAGCTCTTCAAACAGCCTGTAGCTGTATGGATGGGAAAGGGAGATTCCTACAAACATTGGTAGGATTTCCGGGCTCAGTACACGACACCCGTGTACTACAAAACAGTGCCTTATACATAGAGGCTCTGTACCCTCCACCAGGGTACTTCATTGTGGGGGATGGTGGCTATCCCTGCATTGTCAACCCCATAACGGTCGTAACCCCGTATCGGGAGCCACTACAGGGGAGGGTACAGAGCCGCTTCAACGGCTGCCATGCCAAAGCGCGCAGCATCATTGACGAAGGCCTTGGAGGTGAACCACACCTTTGTCCCTGCTGTGGTCACTGCCTGCTGTGTACTGCACAATCTCAGCATTACTGCAGACATGACTCAACTGTTGGAGGAGGAGGAGGGGGTAGAGAGGTCTCCACCTCGTCCTGTGAGGGGGAGCGAGGTGGACGGGGCCGGAGGAGAGACAGACTGGCAGACCAAATCTGGTCTCCTGACCACAACCCGGTCCAGCTGAACGACCACGATTGTTGTTGAGAGGATTTTTATTTATGGCCAGTTTTTTTGTTACCCATTAGTTTTGTTGACAGGTTAAACATGCATTTACTGGCCAGATGCATTACTCTGTTCTTTTGTTCGTGCCATTTATAAGCCTTATTTCCAATGTCACCTTGCTCACGTTTATTTAGAGCAACGGACTTTACAGACACATGTCTTTATTACAAATTGTATGGGATGTGAAATAGGCCATCACAGAATTTCGTCTGAAAGTGTTACGTTTAGTGTTGAAATCGAGTCATGTTCAGTGATAAAATATTGGTATGCTTTGACTGAACTTTAAAAGAAAAAAGATACATGCGTTAGTAATTGTAGTGTCAGGGTTTGAGTTATTTTGTTATTTCTGTTTTCCTCCTCCCTGTGTTTTCCTCCCTGTCGTTAGTTTCCCTGGTGTGTCCAATTGCCTGATTGTGTTCACCTGTTGCCCTTGTGTTTCTCCTTCCCGGCTGTTTCTCGTCTTACCCCTCCCTGTATTTAGTCTCGTCTCTTCCTGTGTTCGGTATCGGTTCATTGTTTGTTTTTCCCGTCACTCTCCATGTCAGTCAGCCTTTTGTATTATATCTTCCTTGTGCTTCCTTTGTGTTTTTGCCATCAGCTTTTACAAATCAATTTACCTTTTTGTAGTCTGCTTTTGGGTCCTACCTTTCCCAAACCGTAACATGTAGCTACTTATAGGGCTTGAGGGATGCTGACTCAATTTGTATTGATTTATTAATAAAACATCCCTGATATTGCATTTGGATAATTTACACACTGTTGGTTTAGGCGCAGAATTATTTGAGGAGGAGATTTACAATTCAGAAATTAAAGTGGTCATGAGTTTCAGTATACCTTGGGTTGCACAATGAGTTTAAAAACGTTGGCTTTTTAGTCATGTCACAATCATAACATATTGAGCTTTGTATAAAATAAAGATCTCCTTGTATATTTTCAGTAAACATGTGTTGGTTTTTGTTCTGTATTTCGAACTGTAAAGAAGGCTACTGATTTAACGACAAACTTAATTTTTATTCCAAACTTAAATATTTTCATGAACTTCACACAAAACAATATAACAAATCCAAACCAAACAAAGAACGGAAACTATTCTTTTAAAATAAGTCGAGGAATCTTTTGGAGGTTTCCTCACTGGCGGTTGAAGCGGGCCGCCTCCAGGAACTGCAATAAACTTTTTTCTTTTTTTTCGGGGAGAGGCAGAGGTGATTGGCTCAACATCCTCCTGGCTGTCCGAGCCAGACTTGGCGGCCTCCTCATCTTCCACTGTGGCCTGGCTCTGGAGAGCCTTAGTGGATGTTGAGCCACTGCCAGAAGCCACAGCAGCAGTAGCAGAGTCCATGCATGGCCGTAAAATATGGCCATGTGGCTGCTGTGGCCTCTCCCCTGTCCCGGTTGGGGGGGCATTTAAATATTGATTGCTTTGATAGATGCACCTGTTGCTGCAGACCTTATTAATTGCTGACCAGCTTGAAACATCTCTTGTATCACTCAGGGAAATTCTAAAGGCCCTTAGGCTATTCGGTTCTGTAACCCCCACACAGATCGGCATAAAGTGGGATAACTTGAAACGAAAATACAAGGTAATAATGATGTTGTCATTTTTTCGTTTACTCGTGTGTCTGTGTAACCATGGTTTTGTCTGCTCAGCATGCTGATGTATAACTTTACCTCTTGTTTGTGTTTTTGAAGGAGTTTAAACTCACAGGTTCAGCAGACAATATGAAAATACAAATTGTAACCACCAATACGTAAATGCTAAGGATCATATGTTCCCAACCAGGAAAATGTCACTCACTCCCAGGCGTTCTTGGCAGTGTGCCTTCGGCCCGTGAAAAGCTTGTCATTCTTGACCCTCACTTTAATAAGGGTCGGAGTTTCCTCCTGTCCCTGTAAAAAGGTGTAGCTTAAAACTGTTGGAAGATTTACCGACTCTGTAATGAGCAATTGATTCTAGTGTATATACAACAACATAGCCCAAATCAAATGATAGTGCTGAATGCTAAACAAAGTTTGTGTTGATTTAATACTCTGAAACATCCTAGCATGCTGGAGCAGGATTGGGTGTGGATAAAAACAAAGAATATCAGGTGAAATGTCAATAAGGAATGCGGTTAGAGGAGCACACAGACGGGCGGAGTTTGATCGCGCATTTCACTTCTTAAATAACTAATACAACGTATCATTGTCAACACGTCGTGCTCCCGCCATGGTTTTTAAATGAATCCAGCGGTGTGTCACGCCTCTTTTATACTCCACCGTTCCCGGAAATGCATCCGCGGAGGCGCCGTGGAGGATGAATCAGTGTATCTTGGTCATAGCTCCTCCAGAGAGCCTCCTCGACGTGCATTTAGAGAAATTAGATGTCCTTCAACATGGCACGCTGAAATTCATTTCCGGGTCACTACCGAAGGACCGAGGAGTCGAGGAGGGGAAATTAGAGTATTGAGAAACCTCTTATATCTTCACTTCTAAAAAAGGGATCAATTAATCATCTTTTTTCTCAAAGCAATGATACACCTGTGAGTTGGATGTAAAAATATATGTCATGTATTATTGCTACATAAGCATTATATAGTCTTAGTGTTGCCAACTCGTTTAGAATATGCAAAAACACAAATAAATGCGTCTGATATATTTTCGATCTTTCCAATCCAGAAGAGAGATCTCTCCCCGTCTGTGTGTGAGGGGGCGGGACAGTTTACACACACGCGGCTGCTACATGTAGCAGCACACTGCGGAGATGGCGGAGAGAACGCGCTCCGAGGTGCGGTTAAACTTTGCCCGTCTCGATGTGGAAAATACTCGTTACCAAAAGTGCAATAAGAGTTTAACATGTAAGGGCGGTAACACAAGCTATTTGTCTAAACATTTAGCAAAAGTGCTCCACATCCAGACGGAGAAATGCACCAGGTTCGACTGTCTCTCTAGCAGCTCTGTCGCGTCCACGAGTAACGTTTCCAGGTCAGGTGTTATGTATGCTAGCAGCAACACACAGAGTAAACTACATTATACAAACATGGGTTAATGATTAGAGGAAACCAAGTTATTTAGTTTGTTAAAGTTTCAGCTATTCTGTTTACAGTTCTGTCATCACATTATTTAATACGATTTGTTTCTTTTGATGTGAAATATTATTCATTTACTTTAAATAAAAAGCAATGTTAATTTTGTTCAAAATGTGTTTAATAATATATGCATTTTTGAATCAAGTATTCATCTTTATTGTCTTAATTGTTAGTTTCCACATGCCTAAAACAACCTCAAGCTACATCTAAAAGTTGATGGCTTTTGAGAAATTGTGCAAGGCATAATAGTCCGAATAGTCGATTAATCGATAATCAAATTAGTCGTGTGTTGCAGCCCAGACATATTCTCCTAGGCTATGGCAAAAACACATTTTGGGGGCCTCAGTACTTTTCCATGAGTCAGGGGCCCCTCCCTGTGCACAGCCAGCTGTGAGTGAAGACAAATGTCTCCCCACTGCTAAACACTGACACCCATAAACTATAAGACCTTAAACTCAACTCAACAAACCACTTGTGTTTTGAGAACATACAATATAATGCATTTTTATTGTGGGTCATACAAGAATATATTTGATTATAATTAACTTTCGTTTTAATTATTCAACCTAATATGGAGACCGCAACACTACCCACTGAGCCATCACCCTTGAATGATGGGATAGTAGAAAAACTTTAGGAATCCAAACTATAACATTATAAGTACCCTGTATCAAGATTGATGCAACACAAGTGAAACGTGAGAGGTTTAGAAGAAAAAAGACCATTTCTCTGGAACCCATTGGTCGATTTTGATGATTGACATCTCTTTTTAACCGCTAGAGCCAATAGGCGCGTTCACACCGCAGTACTTTTCCCACTTTAGTTCATGAGAACGATTTTTAGTTCTCATGAACTTAGTACCAGTGATGCAAACACAGGTATGGTGAAAAAAGAGAGAACTATTCGAAGCAGAACAAAAACAGCGTAATATACCATCTGACAAAGGCCTGTGCTATAATGCTTCAATTAACTGGCTATTCTTTATCATATACTCGGATCAATAGGAGACAGAGATGTGAAGTTATACATCAAAGGCTTTTATTATTATTTACAGCAGGGGTGGGGAACCTTTTTCCTTTCAATTTTTAACAACATCCTCCGAGGGCCGTACAAATGATTGAACTCAACCTCTGCCTCAAAAAACTAAAATCACAGCCCATTCATTTGGCCTTTCTTTCAAGCTGTGCAAAGAAAAAGCAACCAATCCAGATATCTCACCATGACTCACGTATGCATGTGCACGTGCACGGTGTGGCATGACCACCAACACAGAAAGATATGGACACAAGATGTGTGCAAATGTATTTAGTAAACTCTATTCTTGTTATTTTTAACAACGTTTGTGTTACTGTCATATCGTATTTCATACCTGTTTTTAATGATCAAATCAAGGTGTGCCTTAACCTCACTGAGCTGAGGTTATTTGAGCCTCTCAGGAGAGAGCTCTCTTCCACCTGGTTGTAGAAAAGCTCTTTAAATTCATTAGCATAGCTAGCTAACCAGATGCGAATAATAACAGATCGCCACTGTGCTTACAACTAAAGACACAACCACGCAAACACTGCGGCATGTGTACTTTACGCTCGTGTTGTGTTCAAGGAACCTGTCCTTGGCCAGGAAAAACAGGCACTCCCTTGTTTGATTATTTTGCAATCTAGATTTCTTCTTCTGTTTTGAAGTGAGAAGTTGTCCGTCAGTCGGACGGATGGGCGGGCCCCCCCCCAAAAACGAAAACTCTTCGGTTCACCACGAATTACACAAGTCACCCAAATCAGCGTTAAAAAAGCGACTAATTTGCATCACTGAAGTACAGATCGCGTTCACACCGGAATAAGTTCCTGGGGAAGGATTAGGCAAATGAAGCCGCTGACGTCACTACTTCTTCTTCTTCTTCTTCTTCTGCTTTGGGTTTACTGGCGCAAGCAACTTCACGGTGTATACTGCCGCCGGAAGTCCCCGGAGTTGGGGAAGGCTACTGAAGCCTTCCGTGTAAATCGCCAGAACGCCGACACCTCCTCATCTCCACCGCTCCAATGTTTTATTTTGTGTTGCCATAAGTTAGTCTCTCTGCGCTGGGCTAATGCTAATAATGCTAATGCGAGGATAATCAACACTTTTTTGGGAGTTTTACGGGGCGTGGTTTGCAATCCGCCCAGCCAATCAAACATAGGAACCTTTTTCTCCCACCAAAGTCCCTGCTCTCTAGCAGGGACGGAAAAGGGGGTGGAAAGGTTTGAAGGAGTTTTGGGACTACTTTTCTCCGCGCCGTTCCTAATGAGCTTGCTTTAAAAGAAGAAACACTCAAAACAACCAGCACGAGGGTTAAACAAAAATCTGTTTTAATCATAAACGGTAATAATGCAATACATTACCATACAAAGCCATCTCATATGCGTAATGTCAGGAGTATGCCTACTCCTGGCCTTGTTCACAGGCTGCCACGACCTCCCGGTCCGGGCGTGGAGAGAGGACGAAACGACAAGTTGCACGTCCCAAAACCAACAAAGGGGTGGAGTTTCATTTGGGAGATACCAACACGCTGTCTCACAGGGAATTAGCGCAGGCAGCTTTGAAAGCCACAGGTGTTGGGAAGGCCTGCAGGACGCACATCATTAAAAATCAGGGGAAATGTCCCTCCCAATTTGCAAAGCCTATCGATGGTTTAACCCAGAAAAACACTCAAATAATCTTTTCACTCAAAACAGAAATCACCATTAATTCTGCATCTTCCTTCTTCACAAATAGCTTAAAACATTCTTTTGATAAACAGGTAAACAGTCAAAGAAAAAACTATTGTGCTCATCTATTTTTAAGAAAAAGGGAACATTGTTTCAGAAATCTATAAAAAAACCTCTATATTTGAGAGGAAAAATGTACCTTTTGTTCCTTCAACTATTAACACACAGGAATGTATAAACCCACACATATACCATTATATGTAGGTTTCCTTAAAACCTGGCCTGCCAGAGATCTAAAACAGAATATACTCTCCCCACCAAAGGCCCTGTCCTGCATACCTCCACATCCCCCACAGTAATAAAACCTAGTTTACTTTTAACAACCCTTTGTCTCTCGCCCTTTTAGTCCTCACATTTATGAAAGGATCAAACAGAGAAATCACTATAAAACACAAACACAGGTATTGCTTGAACAGTATTCAACTGCTACTATTGATAATTACCAGAAAAACTCAAAGGACCTCTTTTAATGTCTGGAAATTGCAACAAGACTGTCTGCCATTTCAAGTGTAACACACTTCTTTGGTACAATATCTCACATCAATTTCCACAGTACTAACTTGCTTTTTGCGACTGGGCCACGACACTCAAACACCAACTGTGGGGGTGGCCTCCCAAAACCTGGGCTCTAATACCCCTAACCCCAACCACTCGCCGTCCTGGAAGCGAGGCTCTAAGGAGAGCCCTTGTCATCACAAAAACCCTCCCTGAACCAGAATAAAACACTCTTTTGATAAACAGGTAAAACAAAAAGATGATTGCGCCAATATACTTTTAAGAAAAAGGGAACATTGTTTCAGGAATCTATAAAAAACCTCTATATGGTAGAGAAATGTACTTTTTGTTCCTTCAACTATTAACACACAGGAATGTATAAACTCACACATATACCATTAAAGATATATAGACTTCCCTGAAACATGAAAATGCTTGAGATCTTAAGCAGAATATAGTCTTTCCCCCACCAAGCACCCTGCCCTGCATACCTTCACCTCCCCCACACTAATAACGTAGTTTACTTTTAACAGCCATTTTAGTCCTCACATTTATGAAAGGATAAAACAGAGAAATCACTATAAAACACAGGTATTGTTTGAACAGTATTCACTTAACTGCTACTATTGATAATTACCAGAGACAGGGTTTTTACACCTTTTCCAAAGTCAAATTCAAGCACTTTTCAAGCAGTTGTAAATTACATATTTATATACACATATGATTATTTCCCTACCTCACATTAAATCAGATGTTCTTTATGCTATAAACAACCAAATGTGTGTTTCGTGATAGCCTTCTACACGAGGATGACAAATTAAAGAAAATAAAACTAAGTTTAATATTTCAAAAGGAGTGACCTGTACGTAGACTGGGCCTCCCATATAACCTGTCTGAGCCGATATAAAACAATCAGCCAAACAACTTTTCAATCTATTTTTGAGGTACTTTTAGGTTGGCAGTGAACACAAGTCAGAGGTACATGGTGTACTTTTCCTCCACTACATGTATTTATACCTTTAGTTACTTCACAGATCTGGATGAATGATGTGAAATCTAATCAAGTGTTGAATCAGACTTTAGTTCCACCTGGAGTAAATCCACCAGCTACCCTGCAGTCTACAAAGTACTTCAGACTAGCTGCACCTTCACCAGCTACCCTGCAGTCTACAAAGTACTTCAGACTAGCTGCTCCTTCACCAGCTTTGAGAACACTTTCATGATCAATCATTATAAAACATATTTATATATATATAATTCTGAAATGGACCAATCTGCACAACGACTACTTTTACTGTCTTTCACAATATTTTGATGAGAATACTTTCTACTTTCACTTGAGGAACATTTTGAATGCAGGACTTTTACTGTAACAGAGTATTCCTACACTCTGGTACAAGATCTGAGTACTTATAATTTCACTACAAGATCTGAGTACTTGTACTTTTACTCAAGTACAAGGTCTGAGTACTTATTCCACCTCTAGTAGTATATTAGTGTGAATTGTAGCCACAAAATAATGCAGAGCTGCATAAAAATAGACTCACAATGGTAACAAGTGGAAAATAATATTTACAAATGTGTCCAATGATTTGTAGGTAATTCTGACTACTCAAGACACCTGACTTATACATCTTCAAAGGAAGACTATGTTCATTCTACAATTACATGGGATTAAAGCAAAATGTAGTTTTACTTGTATAATACTTCAATTTTATATAAAAGACAGTTTGTTTTCAGAATATTAAACTTGTTTTGGCAAATTCAGATGATAAATATAACTTTGAAGCTTCGGCATAATTACAAGCAGAGAACGGACTAATGTAACGTCACAGCAGGCATAACAACAGCCGGTGTTTCCCCCCCCAGAGTAGACCAGTAATACTTCGGGTCAATGTGACTGATTTCGATAGAGCAAGTTACATTTGGTTGAGGTACGAACCATACTACCAGTACATTGCTTTCAAAATCGCTCTGTGTTTTATTCTTATAGAAAGAAGTAAGAAGAGAAGTAACGGGGCAGAAACCCTCCTTGTTACGTAGCGGTCCAGACATAGACATCAAACGGCGACACATGACATATTCAGTTGTCAGTTACTTTGGCATCAGGGCAGGGATATCTAGATACTTTCCAAGGTTTGACATAATGAATTGTGATACTTTTAAAGCAAGCAACGATGTTTTCAAATCTGTAATCAAAAAGCTCCTCAAAAACGCTATCGAAGCAGTTCCTGCCGTTGCTACGTTATTCAAACCGTAACAACGGACTACTTTTCTTAGCGGATGCATGTCAATTTAAATCAATCCATAAAACTTTTTTAAAATAATTTTCTAAATCCATAAAAGCATTTCAATTAATATTGGGAGTCATGTTGTTACTTTGTTGAGAATGTGGCTGTGTAATAAGAGGGATAATGTGCACATTGCATAATGTGCCTTCAAGCCGATCTAGATCCCTCCGCAAAAAAACAAAAAACCGGCTCGTTTGTCCCCTGCAATTATTATTATCCCTCAATCGAGTTCGCTATTCAGCTAGCAAACGTTAGCTTAAACAAACGTAACATGCAACGTAAGCCTAATCTAAAATGCTCTTCTACGGCGTACCTTTCATGTGGCTCGTCAGCGCAGACTCTCGCATCGTTATGTTTGCAAACTTTGCAGGAGGCTACTCGTGGGCTTGACCCTCGTCTTATCCATGGCTTGTATTTCTCTTCTGCTAGCCAACGCTAGTTGAAACTGCAACCTCCTGGCACATAGTCATCTATCACTCATCAGAATGCCCTGGTCACACGTAACACAAACACTTTGCAGGTCGCGCGTATAGCGCGGGAAGGCCGGAGCGGAGCTGTTTTATGTAGAAGCGAAGCAATTCTTTTCTTTTAATCTAAAAAGCGAACTATTCAGTCAGACAGTAAAAGTAAAGCATTTACATTTTCAAGCACTTTCCCAACCTTGAAAACACCACGTCAAATTTCAAGCATTTTCAAGGATTTCAAGCACCCGTACGAACCCTGCAGAGAGACTCAAAGGGACCTCTTTTAATATCTGGAAATTGCAACAAGACTTTCTGCCATTTCAAATGTAACACTTCTTTGGTACAATATCTCACATCAATTTCCACAAGTTCTGTGCTAAGTTAGCATTTTTTCGCTCAGGGCTCATTTAGACGCTTCTTGTGAGACTTTTGTTTCGGTAATAATTGTTCATATCGTCAGTTAGCTTAGTTTCTTCCCGTTAAGTGAGCATGACACATTCATAGTTTATTAAATGTTAAGAGGCCCTGAGACACAGTTTCGTGAAAAAGAAGCCCGTTAAGAGACGCTGTTGACCCACAAGCTGCATCCCAGTCCTTTGGCTGTGATATCTACATTGCTGCGTTTACATTTTGTGAGCATGTTCTATCTGATGACTGAGAAAGAGAGCTTAGGTCTTTTTCTCAAATGTGGCACAAACATCCACTTCGCCTTTGTTTCCTGTTACGCCCAGGTCTAGGGGAACCTAGGCGCAGCATAACATTTGCACTCCACTTTTCACACTCCCAAGAACATGGACACCGATACAGAGAATGCCGTTTGGTAATTTGAATTACCAACGTTTTTAGCAAAGAAGTGCAACAACCCACAAAACAAACCTCTGAACACATAAATATTGCCTAACAAATAAGAAAAATAATCGTACAGGCTTCTTACCTACTCTTGACGTATACACAAGAATTAACCAAAAGAAAAAGGGTTTCACACTTTCGCATAAATTAAAGCGTGTCCAACAAGGGCAGGTTAAAGGGAAATGGAAATAACTGCTTTCCATGCGACAATATTCCCATTAGGAAATGTATTTATTTGGTCTATTTCCAATGTAAACGATCGAGATACGCACATTTCTTTTTGAAATACGCATCTAATGACCTTGGTCGCTTCCATAGCTCCGGGACTTTCCCAGTGACGGTGGGTACGGCTTCCTGGGACAAAGCTCAATACAGCTGCAAACAACATGGCGTGCAATGCACCAGTGGTTTACAACAAAAGAAAACGGTCGTCGTCAGGAGTTTATTGTATTGCCCCAGGCTGCACAAATGGTTTTTATACAAAGAAGGAAGAAGTACATTTCCATAGGCTGCCACTAAAGGATGAGAAGCTGCTCAAAGCATGGGCTATCCGCCCTATAAAGCTTTTAGGGCCGAAAGGGAGAGGAGAATGTCCCAACAACGCTGTGTGTGTGTATTTCACATTAGCAGGACGCTATGGAGCTCAAGTATCCACCATCTGAAGCTTTTAGGGCCGACAGGGAGAGGAGAATACAACGGTGTGTATTTATCGCTAAGCTAGCGGCTAAGCTAGCTGGACGCTACGGAGCCCAGCTATCCGCCCTCTGAAGCTTTTAGGGCCGACAGGGGGAGGAGAATACAACGATGTGTGTATTTATCGCTAAGCTAGCTGGACGCTACGGTTCAGGTATCCGTCCTCTGAGGCATTTATGGCAGACAGGTTGAGGAGGATGTCCCGAAACTGAGTGTTGATAGGTGGGTGGATGGCACAGGGTAAGCTCCATGACAAAAGGTTGTTCCTTTGTCATTGGCCATGGTGAGGTGGTATTATAATGATGACAGAATAGCAGGGGTGGAGTGGGTGCACTATTGTATAGTAAAATGTGTTATTATTGGACAGATAACTGTAGATGCTTCCACATCAATGTCATCTCCCGACGAATAGTCAAATTCATCGTTCAAAACGTCGACTCATTGCAAAATTCCTCCATCGCTGCCATATCTGCCACGTTGTGTTGACTTCCGGTATGGATACCCGGAGCGAGGACCCACACAGTGACGTCACCATTTGGGACTCCCCTAATGGCGGCGGCCTGGTCCCGGAATTCCCTACCCGGCCGGCGGATAATTAATTTTCTTTTGGCGAGTAATATCATATACAATAAACATTATGATCAATATCCATTGTAAAATGAATAAACTACCGGAATATTATAGCTGTATTGGTGTTTCCTTTCCCCTTTAAAGTAGTTTATTTTCTGAGGTTTTCAAGACAAGCAAGAGGACCGGTATAAGTAGGACCACAGCACAAGTATAAACACAACAATGTTGGGAGTAGGAGAAGTCAGAGAGAGTGCAGAGGAACTGCACGGCTGCAGCTTAAATGCTCCTGTCTCTTCAGGTGGACCAATCAGCAGCTAATCAGCTAACGGGCACCACCTGCTTGCTCACTCACAGGAGGAGGGAAACATATCTGCACACAAATGACATAACGACCCAGGGTCGTAACATTCCTTGTTATTTTACAGATGTATTATGTTTTTATGGCAGACAAGTGTTCTGCTTTTGGAATCTTCAAATTGTATGGGAAAAATAATAATAAATTAACATTTCAAGAATGACAAATGTTCTTTTGTTTTTTGTTATGCGAACAATAGTGATGTCAGATTTGATGAGACACATCAAATATTAAAGGAACAGTTGGTCAATAAATAAAATGGGACAGATAAAAAAGTCACGTTTGAGCCAGATTCATATTTGATCACCGCTGCCTATTTGATTAGTTTCTTGGAGTTAATGAGCACGATTGACAGGTGCTTCTGACTACCCTCTGTTATCGGCTGAAAAAACATCCATACTGTGCCTCCCTAATACATATACTGGGCTGTTCAATATACAACAGGCTGATTCTGAACAGAAGAAAGGGAGAACTTTATTTGGTATTTTCACAGCAGAAAAAGACTCAACACTGGAGTCAATGAACACCTCTGCCTTCTACCAACACGTTACACAAGACCACATCCTGTTTGGCAAGTGCCAATACAGGATGCATAGTCCTTGTTGCCCTGGGATGCGCAGGGTCTCATAACAGGTTGAGGCAGTGGGGAAGCTGCCGTTGACCACCTCAATGGACAGATTATTCCGTGGCAGAATCTCCCAGCCGGTCCAGAATTTCACCAGATTTGTCATTACATCAGGTGATGCTGTGGATTAACCAAAAGTTGTTTAAATGAATGGGTGCTACAGTTATGAAAAGTAAGTTAGAAAATTCAAATAATTTGTTGTAGTCAATTAAAGCATCACATTTGTTATCTGTAATGTAAGAAATAGTTGTAAAGTAGCTTCTTTGTTTTACTTGAGTGTCTTTGCACACCTGCATGTAAGCATATCCAAAAGTGGAGCGCACACAGGTGTGTAAGATCAGGAATGTAACATATCAGGTCTTGTACTATATAATATCATCATCATTTACTTCAATAGCATGTTGGCATTATTTCTAACTGTAAACATTCCATTTTCAATGAAGTGGAGAAGATATCCTGATACACAGCATTTTGTGTCAACTGAACAGCCATAGTCATCGTCATTATCACGGACACTATTGTGAGAGATTTGTCTTAAAATGGGATTCATTTTTCAGCAAGCGAGCTGTGTTCGACGCACTTAAACAAAACAAGGAACTAATCATAAAAGATTGATTACAGGCACAATGACTGATACTGGATAAAGATATTAAACCTCTACCATATAATAGCATTAAAGAAAGGCTTGGATTTAAAAATATTACATGATATGTATATATATATATATATATTGCATACAAAAATATAAAATTGGAAACATTTACCGCAGGGCTATAATCCTCCCTCGTGGAAATAGCAGGGCCACTGTGTCAGCGCGTCGACACATTGGCGTCTCTTTAAGACCACGTCTGAGCCAACACAGTCTCACGGCATTTCGTGTTATCGTCACAAAATGAATCTATTGATTCGTCTTCACCAACACGATTTCGCCATTTTGTTCGTGTCACACAGAACGATTTTAAAAGCAATGTAAATAATAACAAATTAGAAGGAAAAACAGATAAAAAAACACTGACTTCACTATTCTGACACAAAACGATGTTAGAAGCATTGGTAGTATGTTTCGTGCCTGCACCAAATAATAACACATTGGAAGGAAAGAAAGATGACAAAATATACAGATTTCAGTATTCTGAGGCTCTGAGCCGGAGGAGCCCTACGTGGTGCACTGGCTCTCGGTAAATAAGTGTGTTTTAAAAAAAACATGAAAAAACTCCATAACAATAGCCCTACAAAGACTTTGTAAAAACCATTTAAAAGCTCTGTTTAAACAAGAGCCTTGTAAAAGACTGGTTAAAAAGTGCAGGACGGGGCTGGACCACGGAACAGCGGCAGAGTATCTTTCAAAGCAGATCTCCCCAACCCATGGTCTCTGGGGGGGGGGCCGTGTATGTGTACAGGTGTGTACACCAGGGTTTTCCGTTAGCCGGTAATTACCGGTTTTTAGCTGGTAAAATGTATTAAAAACCGGTAAATTCAATACCTGCCGGTCAAGGTGTCCGGTAATAATTAGGGATGTTCCGATCGATCGGCCGCCGGTCATTACCACTGTTTAGCGAGCTGCATGAGAAAATAAATTCTGTCCGGACATTTTACCAGCAAGCCAACCGTTCACGATTAATAAACATGAATTCCTTCTGAAAGCTGCTGAGATGAAAGCTCATTGTACTAGCATGTCAGTCTGGCTTTCAAAGCTGAATCATTTCAAATGAGTTAGCTTGGTTGGAGAATTAAAGCCCAGGCCAAAAACTTTCCAAATACATTTAAGCAGAATATGTTAAAGGCATAGGTCACCCAATATTTAAGATTCAGTCATTATCTTTTCATCGTCATGCCAGTGTAAACGCAGAGGAGATGGCTCACTGCCAGAGTAGGTTTTTTCCAGTCAATTGCACTAAATAGTTGTCTTAGTTGCCACATCTCAAATAGGAGTGGTGTCGGACTAATTAACAGCATTATTAATATGTTACGTACAACTACCCTAACTCATCTATAGCATCTGCTTACCTCATTGTGTGTTGTGCTCTCATCTAAGTTAGCAGTCCCGCGGCCTAGCCCCGCCTGCACGTGCACTAGTTGCTCTGGCCCTGTTGGAGATTTTTCATATGGCTTTGGTAACAGGTGGAAAGCAACTTCCAGGGGTTAAGGTCTCTTGGCAGGAACAAGAGTCGCTGCAGGACAACGCCTCTTCCCTTAGTGAACATACCTGGAAAGGATCTGTGGAAAATAATAAATAAATAAAGTATGTGTAGAGAACATAACATATCACAGAATGTTGTACCTAATACCTTCATAAAGATATTGCGACGGGATTGTTGTGTGGACTATTGGCGCTTTCACAAAATATTCACACAATGAGATGTTTGATGAATAATCAACAGTAATGTGGATATAATGACTGAGGGTAGAGGAAAACAATAGAACAGTCTGGTGAGTTCAGAAATTACATAATTTAATTGTAATACAACCTTTAAAACCTGGGAAAAGACACTTATTACAATATCTAGACTCAAATCAAGATGTCGATAAATCAATATATTGCCCAGACTTAGTATTAGTAATTATATATATGTATGTATATCACATTTTAACTATCACGGCCCGTACACATTACAGGCGTCAAAAAAGCTTGAAGCTGGGCGTGTCTGAGGCTTGGCGATTTCTCGCGCCCAAGGCGACCAACAACCAATCAGGAATCTCCCGCCCGCCCCCGGCATACAAAGCAAAAAAAAGTGATGAAGCTCCAACCCTGCGCGATGCACCAATGATGGGCTCCAACAACGCCACACGCCGATCCATCCAACTGCGGGAGACCTGCTGCTCCTATTTGAATGAGGAGGGTGTTGTCATGGCAGCAGAACGTGGTGTAGGGTCGCCATGGCTCCTCCAAACCAAAAGCTCTTTTAAGAGCTACCCATTTTCTTTAAAGAGCAAATATTCCAAATGAGCCATTTTAAAATCAAACATTCCTAATAAACATGTTTCTTGAATTGATATTATTATATTATGATATGACAAACAACCTTTTTCTTTCAGCCCTGTTTTTACTGATAAACCACTCATAATTTCAACAGGTTTTCACATGACCAATTACAGAAGAAAGCACATTATATATCGACATACATGAAGCTTCTGGTATGTTGCAACTGACAAACCACATGAACAAGTGAAGACACAGTATAGTGTGTGTGATGAGTGTAAAAAAATGTAATGTGGATCAGTACGTGTGAAAAAATGATAAAGTGTCCTGCTGGTCCACGTAAAAAATTAGCTGGTGTACCCCGAGGCTGACTCTTGCCCTCTGTGCCCTTGTCATCTGCCTCATGGTGGGCAAGAGGCTCTTGAAAAATTGCAAGTCCTCGCCCTCCTCCACCACTGGTGGGGTTGGCTGGGCAATTGCTTTGTAATTGCTGACAGCAGACTTCTTTCAAACGGGGACATCTCCCTCCCCCTCCCCCGTGTTTTGCCCCGGACCTCAGCATTCTCCTCCTGGCTGACTGCTGCTGGCTGACTGGCGGGCTGACTGGCGGGCGGACTGGCTGGCGGACTGGCTGGCGGACTGGCTGGCTGACTCACTATCTATCTGGCTCTCTTCCTCTGCCATCAGGGTGGATGGAGGCAGGGTCTGCCGGGGGACATTGCTGGACGTCTCACGGTCTACGATGAATGGGGTTAAAAACCCCATCACTGCCATGAAACGCCAGGGCCTGTACCCCCCTGCAGACCCTGCCCCGCTTCGTTTGGCCTCCTTTTCCATATTATTTTCCTTGCGGAACCTGTCCCTCAGACTCTTCCATCTCTTCTTGCAGACGTTCTCTAATAAAATGAAATAATAAAGTTAATAAATAATAAAGTGAATTTCTTGAATTTACTAAATTAGTCCTCCATTAATGAATGCTATTGTTATGCTACATTCCATGCTGGCTAAATATACTGTCTATGCTTGATAGCTGTGAATCAAATCAAGTTTTATTTATATCGCACATTTATAAACGATGTTTGGTCGAGCCAAAGTGCTGTACATATAATAAAATTAGCCTTTCAGCATACAGCACAGATTGTTCAGAATATCAGTATGAGAAAAACGACACCCTCTGTATGTATTATGTTATATATTATGCTTATACTTATTATATTACATATAATATGTTTTTATTATTATATATATTATATGTTATGCTACATTGCTAGCTGGCTAAATATACTGTCTATGCTTGATAACAGCATGTATTATATGTTATGTTATATATTATGCTTATACTTATTATAATATGTTTTTATTATCATATTAATACATATTATATGTTATTATGCTACATTACTAGCTGTCCATTCAATGCTAAAACAAAGTAAACTGGATATAAAATCCCCAAACAGTTGAAAACCTACCAGTTTCACCAACTGTCTCTGCCACCTCGCGCCATGCCTGGTTCCTCCGGTTTAGGTCCCGGTAGGTGAACAGAGTACAGTCATACAAGACTGGGACATTTGCCACGGCAATGATTAATTTCTTCCTCCATTTTCTGACATATGGAAAATAGTCAAGACCTGCATACACGCGGTTTGATTGGCTAGCGCTTGTACTGGCGGGAATTCAAAAACGGGATTTGATTGGCTGACAACAGCTTCGAGCAAGCATCGAGCCTCAAAAGTTGAACATTGTTCAACTTTTGACGCAACAACCCAGATTTACAGTTAAGTTCGGATGACATAGGGTATTATCAAGAACGAGGGTGCTAGTCAGGGAATTAGAGTTTCAATCTTTGATAACTTCATAATATTCATTCCAATAGTTAGAGAGCATGTCACCGAAAGAAACTAAGTTGAGAACAAAAGCAGAGCCAGGTTCAACTGCAGATATCAAGGAAAGGGTAAAAATTAGATCAGATGCTACAACAGTTCCAAAACTTAGACAGAAGGCATGGAACCAGGCTGAGAAACTGTGGGAACAGTGGCAAATAAGAGGACTGTTTCCAGCAGATGATCAGCCTGGACCAACGAAAGCCCATAGGAAAGCTGTAATAGACCATGAGAATGGAGAATATCTGCGAGAGCAACAAGCATGGACCAAAGCCGGACAACCCTCTTGGTATGGATCTGCACAGAATGCTATGACCAAAGCGGAGAAAAGAAAAACACAAGTTACAGTTCTGATGCTCCATTTAAAGTATACTGTTAGTGAGACGGCAAACATGCCCGTCATTCAAAGAACAAATCCGCTAGAGAAGGAACACACAATGGAAAAAATTGAAGAAGTTACACCAATCCAAACTCCAAAGCTCTATCCAGACCTGTCTCAGAAACCTCCTCCTTACATAACAGAACCAGAACTCTTCTCTCAAACCTCGATACAAGCCCCAACTTTTAATATTGCAGGAGGAATATTGAATTTGGACGAAGTCCCCACAGAGAAAAGTGTCAAAGAATTGGACTTTGAAGTAAGAATGCTAAACAGTAAATCTGACCAGCTGCGGGAGAGTTTCGAACACGGCATGCAAGAATTGAAGGACATGGCTAGAGATCACCATGTTCAGCAAAACGTACTACGAACACCCATGTCATTCCAGCCCAACAAGAAACCTCCCATTGCTGAGGCATTACAAACCACAGGTTCAGACACGCCGATGTTCTCTCGACTACCAACAACAGCAGAAAACCAGGCACAGGAAAAGTTCAGAGAGCAACAGGAACACAAACAAGCTACAGAAAAAAAACAAAAGGAGGAGGCGTATAATGACATGATGAAAAAAAGGACAGAAGATGATTATCAGATGCAAAGACGACAAAAGGAGGAAAGATACCAGGAGATGATGGAAGCAAGACAAAACGAACATAGACGGGACAAAGAAAGGGAAGAAAGAAAACGACAAACGACAAATAATTGGGGACAACCACAAAGACCACGCCGAACAAACTACTCTCCTGACAATACCAAAGGACAGGGAGATGAAGAAGACAACGGAACACAGTCTGACACCAGTGGACACTTCCCATACCATGAACAATCAAATCGGCAACGCAATTTTGCATCTCCTCCTGAGAATAGAAGTAGTGACGAAAACGAGCAACATTCCCCTGGGACATGTCCCAAAACCAGAAGAACCAAGACTGGTGCATACACCACCATGCCATTGATAGCGGTTGGAAGAGGACTTGAATACCAGCCATGGACTCACAGGGACATGGAATCATTAGTAGCAAAACTACCTCCACTCACCCAAGGAGGTCAGAAGTGGGTGAATGACCTGGAGAAATACACGGTCCAAGACCACCTGTGCTTGGGAGACATGAGGGCACTGCTTGGAAGGATAGAAGGAAGACTAGAGGCAAGAGCAGTAGATTCCGAGGCCAAATGCACCAACTCTCCAGATGATATGTCCTTCAACAAAATCAGGACGAGCTATTGGGCTGCCATTCGTCACATTTACCCAACAACACACAGTTTACATGCCCTTAGCAGCTTGAGAAAAGAACCTGGGGAAGACATGCATGCTTTCCTCAAGAGATGTGAAAGAGTGTGGGAGGACTGCACTGGAGAACGACATGACGCCTCACCGGCTGTCATAATGCTGTGGAAGAACGCAGTCATAAAAGCCCTTCCCAAATTAGTGCAGGCACGCCTGGGAGATGTGGTGGGATTGGAAGCTAAACTCCCAGAGGAATGGAGACTAAATCTCATTCACCACGACACCAAATACCAGGAAACACAGATGGAAGACGATGAAGAAACGAAGAAACTGGCGAAAAGACTTTTGAAGATGCAGGTAGCTGAGAGAGATACCGAAGCCACTATGAACAAGAAATTGACGAGGCAGATGCTAGCTGTAACAGAACAGGCCATGCTAACAGAGAAAGTAGGGCAGGTGCCTCAAACAGTTCAAACTCAGGTGGTGCCAGAAAATCAGATTCAGAACCAACAAAGAGGTAGAGGAGGTTTCCGAGGAAGAGGCAGAGGAAGAGGTCTCCGGTTTGAGGGATGCTACATATGCAATCAGCTGGGCCATTGGGCCAAAGATTGTCCAAATCAACAAACACAAAACAATCTTATACAATTTCAACAGCCTCAGACGCAACAGTACTATCCCCAAGTACAGCAACCGCCTGTGTATACCCCTGTCCAACTACAGCCACAAACACCCATGTACATGCCTACACAGTATCAGCAAAGGGGAGGACCCAGTGGAGGCAGAGGATTCCAGGGACAACCAGGAGGAGGAGGGGTGCCAAACATGAACCAAATGCCTCTGACAGCTTGGAGTGGTCCATATGTATGAGGAGGCCCAGAGGATCCAATCACAGGTGACGCAATTCCAGCCCAAAATGAACCAATGGTCACCTGTGAGATTGAGGGAGAGAAGGTGGAAATGATGGTGGACACAGGAGCCACAGCTTCCTGTTTGAGAAGATTGAAAGGAAAACCACCACCTCTCTCAAATCACACCCTCAAAACAGTTGGATACTCGGGAAAAATTGATGTACAGAAATATACAGTACCATTGGTCACGAAAATTGGGAAGCAACTCCTGCAACATCCTTTCCTCTATGCCCCAAACTGTCCCATAAATCTGATGGGAAGAGACCTGCTCGTAAAAACAGGAGCGAGAATTCTATGCACACCAGATGGGCTAATTATCCAATTTCCAGGCCAGATACCACTTTACCAGACGTGCGACGGACAACAGAGAATCATGATGATGGCAGCAAATCCAGAAAACGACGAAGAAAATGACACGACCACGGTGTACTGGAGCCGCCTGATCACCACTGAAATCGATACTCCACAAGTCCAAAGAACTTACATGGCCTGGAAGCCATGGATAAATACATTGGGACCCTATGGGCCCCCGCAAGATCCCCTACATTGTACGTACAATTATCTAAGGCGACCAGATGAAGAATATCAAGACGCTTGGATGGAAGATAAAGAGGGGAGGACAGAAGATTTGACTGTAGCAGATATCTACGTCGGACCACAGGGTGTAGCAGCGGCAGTAAAACTCACAACAGAACAAAAACAATGGTACAATTTATCTGAAGAAGCTGTTCCTCATGTCACACTCGCCATGAGCATAGGAGCTGAGTCCAGATCATTGGGTCCAATGATAAAAACTGCATTGAACACAGAATGGTTGGCAACAGAATCACCTTTTCTGTGGCGATCAACAGACCAGACGATGTGGAGGATTGGAAACAATAGCCAGGAACAAGGGCTATTGGAGAAGCAAGAATTGGACAGAGATCATGGACGAGAACACACGAACCATCTAGACACAGAAGAAATGCTGATGCAGGTGCCTACACATCTTTGGACCACTGGAGACTATGATGTTGGATTAGTGAATCATGAAGTCTCAGTGGAGCTGGTGGAAAATTACAAACCATGTTGGCGCCCGCAATACAAATTGAAGCAAGAACAAATAGATGGGATAGGAAACACCATTCAAGGATTGTTGCAAGCTGGAGTAATCAGACACACCGGCTCAAATTGGAATACTCCCATCTTGCCAGTACCGAAAGCTGGAAACAAGGGATGGAGAATGGTCCATGATCTAAGAGAAGTCAATAATGTCACTAAAACTGCCAACATTCCAGTTCCCGATCCACATCTAGCATTACAAAATCTTAATCCAGGTCACAAATATTTCACAGTGATAGATCTAGCTAATGCATTCTTTTGCTTACCATTAGATCCAAAGGTCCAGGATATATTTGCTTTCACCTACCAAAGACAGCGATACACTTACAATCGGATGCCACAGGGTTACAAAGATAGTCCAGGATTATTTAACCGTGCTCTGAAACAAGACCTCAGTGCATTGCGACTACCGGAGGGAGTGACTCTGATACAGTATGTTGATGATTTACTTCTAGCCGGGCCAGATGCAGCAACATGCCTGGCTGTGACACAACAATTGCTAATCCTACTGGCCAATGTAGGCTACAAAGTGAAGAAAGAAAAAACACAGATCGCAAGGAGAACAGTTACATTCCTGGGAATGATGATTTCCTCGAACAGTCTAACTCTGACACCAGCACAACGGTCTTCCATCCTCTCCCAACCAAAGCCCAAAACAGTGCAACAAATGCTTGCGTTCCTGGGCCTGACAGGTTACAGCAGGACGTACATACCAGACTATGTGGAGTTGACACAACCACTGAGACACATAATTGCAGAAGCAGGAAACAGAAATCTTAAAGCCACTCTCGAGTGGACAACGCTGGCCGAAGAAGCTTTTACGAAGACGAAGCAAGCCCTGAGTCAAAAGGCATACCTTTCCACTCCTGATTATGACAATGATTTTTGCCTTGATGTTTCTGAATCAGGTGGAATAGTCAATGGGGTCCTGTTTCAGAAAAAAGGGGGAGTGAGACAGGTACTGATGTACCATAGCTCAAAGTTAGACAATATAGAACTAGGGCAGACAGGATGTGCAAGACACCTAGCTGCACTAGCAAAAGTCATTGAAAAAACTGCACATGTGGTAATGTGCCACCCATTGAAAGTCAACACAGCCCATGGAGTAGTGGCATTTATAAATTCACAGGCATTCACATTTTCCCCAATCAGGAAAATCAAGATTCAGACCAGTCTGTTGAAACCACATATAACATACCAAAGTGGTTTAACAAACATGTCTACAGGACTGAGCACCGAAGAGCTCACACCCCATGACTGTCAGTTCGTCTCTCAAAAGGATCTCAAGATAAGATCTGATTTAGAAACGGATCCTCTGGACCAACCAGACTTCACTCTCTACAGTGACGGCTGTTGTTACAAGGGAGACGACGGGAATGTGGCCTCCTATGCAGTAGTCCGGCAGGAGGGAGAAAATATAGAGACATTAGAAGCAGAAATCATCTCCCAACCTGCTTCGGCCCAACTGGCAGAAGTAGTGGCACTCACCAAAGCCTTGGAGCATGCAGAGGGACAAAGAGTAAACATCTATACAGATTCAGCGTATGCCTATGGAGCAGTGCATATAGACGGACCACAGTGGATCAGAAGAGGGTTCCTAACATCTGCTAAGACACCAGTAAAGCATGCCGAAGCGCTAAAACTCCTGCTAACATCTTTACTGTTGCCAGCACAAGTGGCAGTAATGAAATGCAAAGGACATCAAATATTGAACAATGCAATATCCAGAGGGAACGATGCAGCAGACAAGGCAGCAAAGAAAGCAGGAGGGTACAGCAAGCAAATGATATGTACAAAGGCCAATACTCAAGAGGAGTTAACCACCGAACACATCAAAGACATGCAGAAATATGCTGGAGTGTATGAACAGAATCAATGGAGTCAGAAGGGAGCAAAGGAAGTAGATGGCCTGTGGAGAGCCCATGACGGCCGTTTAGTCGCACCTGCAAAGTTATGCTACCTACTAATAGAACAATCACATGGTCCCACTCATGTAGGCAAAGCAAGAACAACAAAAGACATTGAACAACAATGGTGGCATCCTTACATGAAGGACATGGTTGAAAACTTTGTAAACGACTGTGACACGTGCAATGCTTTCAATGTAAAAAAGCCATACAAGTGCCCAATGGGAAGGTATCCAGTCCCAGAAGCCCCATTCAAAGACATTTGTATTGATTATACAGACATGGGAGCAGACAATGTGGTCAGAGGGTTTAGATATATGTTAGTAATGATTGATCGTTATACAAGATGGATTGAAGCCATCCCCTGTAAGAAAGAAGATGCAAAAACAGTCATTAAATGGCTCAAAACAGAACTCGTACCCCGTTATGGGGTGCCAAGGATGATAAGATCAGACAATGGCTCACATTTTACAAGCAAACACTTGGAGGAAGTGGAGTTATATTTTGGTATAATTCATAAGTTTGGGTCGATATACCACCCACAATCTCAGGGCATAGTAGAAAGAGCAAATCGAACATTAAAAGGGAAAATTGCAAAAGTCATTTTTGGCACAAACATGAAATGGGTAGACGCTTTGCCTCTGGCACTCATGTCAATGAGATCTTCTGAGAGTGCTAAAACACATCTTTCACCCCATGAGTTGCTAACTGGTCGACCCATGCCTGGGCCTCCTAGAGAAGGAGGGACAGGCCCAGTTTTAGACATCAGACAAATAGAAGTGGATGAATATGTCAGGGCTCTGAGTAATATTATGCAAGTCTTGTCTACACAGGTTCAGAGAACTGCAGAGACACCAGACGAGACACCAGAAGAGACTCCTGTACGACCGGGTGATTGGGTGAGGTTGAAAGTTCACAAAAGAAAGTGGGCTGAACCCAGGTGGACGGGTCCGTGGGAGGTTGTTGAAAGAACCTCACACGCTCTCCGGATAAAAGGTAAAAAAGGAGCAAATTGGCACCACCTGACACATTGTCGCCCTACACCGGCACCTTCCAGAAAGCTCTCGGAAGTTAGGACTGATTTGACAGAGCTGGAACAAAACGAAGAATAACAATCAAATCAAGAGACATTAGGATAAAAACAGCTCAAAAACAAATTGTCTTTAGGTTTTGTAGATTGAATACTAAAACAGAATACCCATTCTGGTTTTAAATCTGAAACCGATTTACTTCTATCAGTCTAATCTTTGTTTTATTATTTTTATATTCTATCAGTCCAATCATTTTGTTTCATTATTTTTATATACTAGAGGCTAATATTTTTGTTCTATTATTTTTGTTCTATTATTTTTACATACTTTATTTTTGCACTCATTTCTTTTAAACTCTGAAACTGATATAACCATGGGTAAAATTGATGAAGTGCCATTGAAGAAGTCAGAACAATTAAGGGGCCCCCTAGGGATAAGAATTGTAATAACATTGTTAGCTGTGTTCATCACAATTGGCATTTTCCTGGTTGGGTGGGGGGTACAGCATCGCGAAGAACCCGAATCCATTCGGACACTCGTAGAAAATGCCAATATCACTACGAACGTCAGTTGTGTTTAAAAAACTTCCATTTATCCCCAGAGCCAAAAGATCAGCGGAGAAACAGAAGGAGGGGTTAGAAATACTCATCCCCAGAGGTGAAGCGGTTACGGTCAGTCTTGATGTGTGTGATGTGGTTGTATGTGGAGAACTGCAAGACGAAACGGGCCATGACGTTTATGGGTGCATTCATGCTTGGGGAGGGCCAGATGATAACTCATGGTGTCCCGGTTCAGAGAAGGTATACTGGAGTGCAAGGGCAGAAGGTAATAACAATCCCCCTGGTTTGGCGTTTAGGTCTCAGCTATCTTTTTCCAAAGGTCGCCATAGCGGAGATATGAGCAAACACAATCCAATAATAATTGCTTTTAAAAGCGCACTCACTCCCCATTTTAAGAAAAAGGGAGACGTCACTGCATTCCATTTACTGATGGGGATAGAAGTTCCTGGAAAAGACCCAATGGGATCAATTTTAGTGAAAATAATTGACCCACCAGCTGATGTAATCCCTGATCTCGCCCCAAAATATACTGAATCACTTTTTCAACTAGAACCAGAAATATCCCCTGCTAAATCTGTGAACAATCCACTGGTCACCTATCTGAGTACTACCTCTATACAGAAAGTCATAGCAGTAGAAACAGGATACGAGGACACAAATTCCTGGTTAGACTGGGTTGTTTATTCTGTTAAGCAGAGCAAGATGGCGGACTGTCTGGCCTGTGCGGCTGCCCGACCAAGTTTGGGAACAGTGCCATTTCCATTTAACACCCACAATAACCCAAGAGGACAACTCTGTATGTACAAACTCTATGGACAAAAATCCCCAGCAGATTGTGTCGACATTGCACAAAAGTATCCAGTGGTAAAAATGAATGACATTCCACCTGACTTCACGTCTTACGAGGGACTTTATGACTGCATCACAAGGGACTACCTAAAAGGTACAGAAGTAGGAACTCTCAAGTGGTGCAATTCTACAACGACTTTAATGAATCAGGATTTTCTCCCAGGTATAGCTATGCCCATTAGACAGTATCCCAGAACAGATGTGTGGTGGTATTGTGGCACTAAAACCCTGTTTTCAGTTTTGCCACAGGATTGGACAGGGACCTGTGCTCTGGTACAGCTAGTGATGCCGTTTTATGCAGTACCAATGACGGCCGAGCAACTGATAAACATGGCAGTCCAGCCCAAAGCAACCAGAGCCAAAAGGTCAGTTTTTCCAGGGAGTTTTGATTCCACTGTGTACATAGACAGCATAGGGGTGCCCAGGGGAGTTCCAGATGAGTTTAAAGCTAGAAACCAGATCTTAGCAGGGTTGGAATCCATTTTCCTTTGGCCTACGATAAATAAGAATGTGGACTGGATTAACTATATCTACTACAATCAGCAGAGGTTCATAAATCACTCCAGGGATAAAGGGACTAAGTGAGCAACTGGACAAGACTAGCCAGATGTCTTTGCAGAACAGAGTGGCCCTAGATATGTTGTTGGCAGAAAAAGGGGGTGTATGCAAAATGTTTGGAACATTATGTTGTACTTTCATCCCAAACAACACCTCACCTGATGGATCAGTAACCAAGGCTCTGAAGGGACTCACTACTCTGAGCATGGAGTTAGCAGACAACAGTGGGATAGAGAAGAACACCCTGGGGGGGTTTTTAGATGGTTGGCTGGGGAAGTACAAGGATTTCCTACTGAGTGGACTGATGTCTGTGTCAGCTGTGATCGTGATATTGGCACTGTGTTGTTGTTGTTTCTCAACCTGCATCCGCGCTTTTGCAAACCGACTGATTAATGGGGCCCTCAACCAGGAATATGCTAGGGGTCAATATCACATGGGGGAACAGTTTCCAATGCTAGCAGAACAGGATGAACCACCCCCGTATACAGATGTTGATGTAAATGATGAGTTAGTTTGAATGATGTTGAATAATATGGATGTTCAGAGATGAGATTGTTCAATGAAATGTCCAGCCCATGTGATTCTTTAAATGATATCATGTGAAGAAGTGAGCAAAATAAAATGCTAAAATGGAGTGAATCCATTTAAATTTTACATTACACTATTCCAAGATAGTGTACTTTTATTTTTTATTATTACCAATATAGTATTCGAAGATGGTGTATTTTTATTTTTATTATTACATTAAACGGGTACAAGATATTTTATTTTATTCTTTATAAGCCATACTGTTCTAGAATAATGGATCACATGTTGTATGGATCATTGATATTCTAAAATGAGTCGTTTCTTTTCACTTTGTAAAAACAAGTGCCTTAACACTGAGCGTGGTATGAGAACGGTTTCTGTGAAAGGAGGGAGGAAGAAATGTTCTGATACCAAGCCATTGCTGCTATTTTGAAGAACCATATTGAATGTTAACACTAGAAGTATGCACGAGGGAAAACTTTTATGTTTGAACAGTCAAAGTATTTTTGTATTTTTCTAAGGTTGATATTAAAACCATTCCATTTTATTGTATGTTTTTTATATGAGTTATGTACTATGCAGAGTTCAGATAAAGAACTCATTGATTTCAGTATTATACACACCTTTTAGGTGTGTAAGGAGGGACTGTTAGAAATTAAAATCAATGTTTTGAGAGCATAGTGCACCTTAAACATACAGTCAGTTTAAATGCTGTTTTATACTGCAAAACCAGAAGTTCTTGTACACAACCAGGTGTTAAGCTTTTATTCTGAAAATCCTTCATCTCCGGGTTAGCATGAGGCTAATATACCATTTACTATAGAGGTGAATTTAGCACTGATATGAGATGATGTTGCACAGCGAAACCTACTGATTTCAACACTACAACTATAGACGTCGAGGTATTATTATGGTTGGTTAAAGTACAGTTTATTTGAGTACGTTATTGTTTACAGATGTGGGTAGCATGTGACAACATTCGGAACGACCGGAAACCAAACTGCTGAGAAGTATTTCCTGTATTTTTAGGAGTATTGATTACAGCGTTTAGAATGTGTTAAATGAAAAGTCATGAAAGAGTTAAGGAAGAGAAAAGGCGTGTTTAGATATATATTGAATGTACAATGTCTTTATCCTCTGATATGCGTAACAACGGATATTGAAATGTCGAGAGCCGGCCCGCAGGGAGGAGCCAGCAGAGGATATATAAACAGCACGACCTGAGGGGTTCGGTCTCTTTTCTTCAATACCAGAGCCAGAAACACAGCTGTTTTTTTCTGTCGGACAACATCCTGTTTGTGAACATAACCGTGCCATTATTTTTAATTAAAGTACCAATTTGAAACAATTTCAGAGACTCCATTTAGTCTCCTTTTAAGCTTCTCACCCGGGACACGAGAATAACCGACACCGATAACATTGGGTAGCCCGCCATGCTGCGTAGAAATGTTGGACGTCAAATTTTAAAAACCGAAATTGTCCATTCAATGTTTTTAACTTGAATTGTTACATTTGTATTGGGTCAATTCGGAGCAAAACAATTCAGGTTGATTCGGTGTCTGATAAAATTCAAATACTTCTGTCTCTTGGTCGCTTCCATAGTTCTGCTCTTATTTTATACATAAAACTGCTGTCTTGCTTTTGGTTAAGCGGTTGGATTTGTATGGTAGAGGCTTGATGTAGAGAGCCGCATGAAAAGCAGAGAAGGGAAACTGGAATGAGTCAGCAGACATTATTGTGCCGCAGTAAACGGCAATCAGAGCAAAGTCAAGTTGAGCTGCGGCAGGAAGACTTCCAAAAACAAACTAGCCAGCTCATGGGCCAACATCTATTTAAATCTTGGCTAACTAAAGGACATGCAGCTCCTCACTGATGCTGCTCCAAGTTCCTTCATTAGCACACAAAGCTTTGAATCATTTCGCAGGCAGCTCTGTGAAGAGGAAATCCTTTTAGCTGATTGAGAGCCAACCTTAGACATGGGTCTGGAAACTAAATGATTTGACATGAAAGACATTTTAAAACATGGTTTGATATTATAAATAAAAATGTCCCCTAATTGTGTTTGTGAATAAACGGGTTGGTGGACCAGTCCTCAGATGGAACTTTGATTATAGGCTTTCTGACAGTAATATAGTCATTGGTTAAGTGACAACAAGAAACATAACGGAAAATACACAATTTAAATCTCAAGCCCAAACAATGGTGCCTCAGTTGTTAACCTTTTTGAGCCTGCCATATATTTAAATATGCCATAATTTTTCTGCCAATTTGAAGTGATGGTACTACTCAGTGTTTCCCAAATTAGCACCTCTAGTTTCTGCTGTAAAATTATTTGAATAATTGTACAAAAGCACAATTCACCTTTACAAATGTATCATATATATTGAAATAAAACAAGACAAAGTTAACATTGACATTTGTTGAAACAAAAAACACAAACCATGGCTTATAAATTAACCTTCTTTTTTAGTCCCTTCCTCTACTATGATAGATACAACATGGAGAGTCTTTCATGACTGACGGACAACAATCCTGCAGTGAGTGTGTGAGCATTGGGGTCTTAACCTGTTTAGCTCAGCAGCACAGGCTTTTTTTTTCATGAAACTGTGTCTCAGGGCTTCTTAACATTTAATAACCTATTAATGTGTCATACCCACTTAACGGGAAGAAACTCAGCCAACTGACGATAAGAGCCATTTTTACTGAAACAAAACACAAGTCTCACAAGAAGCGTCTAAATGAGCCCTGAGCACAGAACTAACGGTAGAAATACTTTATTAAACAATGTCGGACACCGTAATTTTCTCTGGTCCCCTCCCCAATCTGATCAATGACGACATATATAGATGGTTGTCTTGGTGGTGTCCAGCAAACGATGTGGGCTTCCTAAATAATTGGACAGCCTTCTTGCGAAAACCTAGTCTGATTAAGAGAGATGGCATTCACCCTACTCTGGAAGGTGCAGATCTCATTTCGGCAAACATTTCAGAGCTTTGTGGACTTGATCCATGACGAACTGGAGTTGAGACCAAGAGGCGGAGTCGCAGTCTTACACGCTTCTCTGCGCTCTCAATAAAATACCCAATATTAACGGTGTGTGTGTCTGCCCAAGGACAATTTAAAGTAAAACCTAATAGAGGTGTCACACATAATAACCTAATAAAAGTAAATGTAACAACTACTACAGTGCAACAAAACAGGAAGATTAAATGTGGTCTCTTAAACATAAGATCTCTAGCATCTAAAGCAATATTGGTCAATGATTTAATATCAGATTATAATATTGATATATGCGGTCTCACTGAAACTTGGCTGAGACATGAAGAATATGTCAGCATAAATTAGGCCGCTCCACCCAGCCATGTCAACACTCATATTGCTCGAGGCACGGGCCGAGGAGGTGGAGTTGCAGCAATCTTTGACTCAAGTTTACTTATCAATACTAAACCAAAATGTAATTATACCTCCTTTGAAAGCCTCGTTTTTAGTCTTACGCATCCAACCTGGAAAACTTTGCAGCCAATCTTATTTGTTACAGTTTACCGTGCACCAGGTCCTTATTCAGAATTCTTATCAGAATTCTCTGAGTTTTTATCAACTTTGGTTCTTAAAACAGACAAAGTAATTATCGTAGGGGACTTTAATATTCATGTTGACGATGATAAAAATAGCCTTGCTGTTGCATTTAACTCTATATTAGATTCTGTTGGTTTCTGTCAGAGTGTAAATAAACCAACCCACTGCTATAATCACACTCTCGACCTTGTTCTGACTTATGGTATTGAAATTGAGCAACTATTCGTCGAACCGTATAATCCTGCTTTATCCGACCATTTCTTAGTAACTTTTGAAGTACTATTACGAGACTACAAAGCATTAGTCAAAAGCTCTTGCAGCAGAAACCTATCTGTTAGTGCTATAGCCACATTTAAGGAAGAGATTCCACCAATACTTAACTCGATAGCATGTCTGCATGTAGGGGAGGAAACTTATACAAAATGTACACCACCTCAAATTGATCATGTTATTGATAGTGCTACAGATGCTCCTTTGAAAAAGAAGAAAATAAAACAACATAGACTAGCTCCATGGCAAAATAAAGCAAAAGTCGAGACAACTTGGAAGGATATGACGTTCCACTAAACTTGAAGAATCTCGTTTAATTTGGCATATTACTCTCAATGAATATAAGAAAGCACTGCGTAAAGCGAGAGCAGCCTACTACTCGTCATTAACCTGTTAAACCCGAGAGTACCCTAATCCGGGTCCGGCGGGTAGTATTTTCACGAAACTGTGTCTCAGGGCTTCTTAATATTTAAAAACCTATTAATACCAGATTAACGGGAAGAAACTCAGCTAACTGACAATACGAACCATTTTTACTAAAACAAAACACAGAGGACACAAGTAATTTCATTTCAAACCTTTATTTATCCAGATTGTCCATTGAGATCAGAGATCTCTTTATCAAGGGACACCTGCAGCAATTAGGTTCCACATGAAACATAAAACAACATGGCTTTATAAATAAACGTGTACCAATGACTGAGCCTCCGTACAGTAAGTGATGGCAAACCTGCCCTGGTATACAGTGATGTGTAAGTGCTTTACAATTAGTGACACATCTCAGTGCACTGTGATAGGTGGCATCTAACTTGCTCAGGCAATGGGCCGGTGCATTCATATAGACCAGATCACCATAGTCCAGCACAGGTCAAAGGTCACAGAGCCTTTTCCTGGCCTCAAGCGAGAAACAGGACTTGTTCCTGAAAAAGAAACCTAGCCTAACCCTCAGCTTTTTAAGCAGGTTAATGACATGAAGTTTAAAAGTGAGACAATTATCAAGCCAGATACCAAGGTATTTGTAACAGGCAACCACTTCAAGTTTTGTTCCTTGCGCAGTTACAATATCTAAAACAGGCTCTGGTGTGTCTTTAGCTTTTGAGAAGAGCATTACCTTGGTTTTTTCAACATTTAAAAGAAGCTTTAATTCAGAGAGCTGAGTCTGAATAGTGTTAAAAACAGCCTGCAATTTAACAACAGCCTCCTGAATGGAGGGACCTGCACAGTACATCACAGTATCATCCGCATAAAAATGTAAAGTAGCTTCATCCACATTATCACCTACGCTGTTAATATATATGGAGAATAAAAGTGGTCCTAAAACAGAACCTTGAGGAATACCAGTAGCAATGTTTAACCACTCAGAAGACAGCCCATCAAAGGGAACACATTGGGACCTTTCAGAGAGGTAGTTCACAAACCACCCCACTGCAAGGCTGGATATGCCAATACTGAGTTGCCTCTGCTTTAATATGCGATGATCGACGGTGTCAAACGCTTTGGAAAGGTCAATAAATAGAGCTGCACAACTCTGCTTATTATGTAAAATACTCTCCACATCATTCACCACTTTCATTGTGGCAGTGATGGTGCTATGTTGCTTTCTGAAGCCTGACTGATGTTTAGACAGGATGTCATTTGTACATAAAAACTCCTTTACTTGTTCACTCACTAGGCGTTCGAGCACCTTGTCACGGACATTTATGTGTGAAAAATGCAAGCACTGCTAAGGATTTTGCTTAAAAACACTATAAAAGCAGACCATTTCTTAAATGTGTTCATACGAGCATGGACAAAAACAATACAGTGAAAAACGATGTTCTCTGCATTTATACTAACCGAATCTGATATTGCAAGCGCTTCCTTGATTTTGTGCCCCTTCAGTCCTCCTTTGGTCAGCTGCTGCATGAACTTTGATTGAAGGGGTGATGTTGCGGTCCTCAAACTCGGCATTCACCGTCAAAATATTATTAACAACCACAATACGACCAATTGTTACTTGTTTATTAGAATCACAACCATGGATGTAGACATGAATCACAAAGGAGAATAATAAAAGACTGTCAACAAATACAAATATAAACATGTACTTACTTCACTCTGCTGCAACAGAGCAGGCCATCTGCATTTGAAGTCCCCTATCAAAGGCCTTTGCTCCAAAATCTCAAGGCGTCTGTGGGAGAAGGTTTTTTCCATTTTTGTTTTTATCACCACTTCATTGTCACGCTTCTTCAGTTCTGACAGAAAGGCAATTATCTTGTTCTCCAAGCTTTCTGTGGTTTCGACTTTTGGGTGCAGAGGAATGCAGTTTACTTCAGCTTTTCTTGTGTTTGCTGCAGCTTTGCCTTGGCCTGTTTTCTTGTGCTTTAAGGAGTTCACAGACGGCCACGCTTTGTACGATAGTTTTTTTCTTTTTTACTTAAGAGACTGTTTCCACCCCCCAAATCCTGTCTTGGATCCTAGCTGCCCCAAACAAGGGTGGGCCCTCGTCAATGCTGCAGCTACCTCTTCACACTGATAGTCTTTTGGATATTTTGTGAATTTGATCATTTCTTGGGCCAGGCCATCAAGAATGACTCCTTTCAGCTTCGGGCCGGGCTGGAAGTATGTTCCAGTGTCTCAAACTCTGCATTCTTTAGATGAAGCTCAAATTCAGCCTCGTAGGTGGGATTAGGAACCACAACAACTGTGGGCCAGGATAAAAATTGTGAGGCCTGAGCTTCAGGGGATGGATGCGGGGTTGACGTATATCAAATCAAATCAAGTTTTATTTATATAGCACATTTAAAAACGATTTTTGGTCGAGCCAAAGTGCTGTACATATAATAAAAACAGCCTACAGTAGAGACACTTTACAGCAAATACAACAACACAGATTGTTCAGAATATCAGTATGAGAAAAACGACACCCTCTGTCCTTCGACCCTCTGTCCTTAGAACCTCTGTCCTTAGACCCTCTGTCCTTAGACCCTCTGTCCTCAGACCCTCACATCGTACAAGGAAACACTTCCAGAGAAAACCCACAGTTTAAAGGGAACATGGGAGAAACCTCAGGGAGAGCAACAGAGGAGGGATCCCTCTCCCAGGACGGACAGACGTGCAATAGATGCCGTGTGTAAATCGAAGAGATAATACATTTTACAGCATATAGACCGAATGTTAGGAAATGCATGTGTCTGTAAGAAGAAGATGAATCCACGAGGATGTCAGCTACAATCCTGAGGAAGCCATCAGGGAAGCAGCATGACGAGACCCAAGGCAGGACCGCAGAGACAGGTTCAGCCACGACCCGAAGTCCACGACTTAATCCAGAACTCAGGACAGAGGATCCAAGACACAGGACTACAGCAAGAGGATCAGCCTCGACTCCGGATCCCGGCGTAGATATAGATACAAAACAAGAACAAAGATTTGGCTGGGTTAATCGGAACAAGAGAACACAGACACAGACAGAGAGGGAGAAGGTCATTGGATCAAAGTTATTCTCGATAACCCTCTAGAAAGATCTCACAAACTTCCCACTCAATCTATCAAGACCCGAGCAGTTCTATTAGATATAGGATAAGAAACAGAGACAGGGAGCACAACAACCTCTCTTCGTCAGATGCACTCCCCCGCTTATCTAAGCGACTCTGTACCCCGTTACCCTCTACAAGGCCATAGACCAGCAGAGGGGAAATGGGGGGTGCGTAAGGGTAAGGATTTTTAAGAATAAACCGCAAGGGTCTAAAGGGAAAAAAGATGAAATATAAGGTACTATATTTTAAGTAATCCTATCTACTATTCCTATATTCGAATAATGTATAAACTATTTTAAAAATACTTTATGAAATCCTATGTTATGTTATAAATATTAAAATAAATAACTAAATGAATAATTAAACAAAAGCCAGAGAGAAAAAGTCAGTTTTAAGTGTTGATTTTAAAACCCCCAGGGTCTAGGCCGACCTCACATGGAGGGGCAAAGTATTCTAGGGCCTAGGGCCAGCCGCTGCGAAAGCTCGATGCCCTCGGGTTTTAAGCCTGGTCTTAGGCACTACCAGCAGCAGCTGGTCAGCCGACCTTAAGGCTCTGGCTGGGGTGTAGCGATGGAGGAGTTCAGCTATATAGGCCGGAGCCAGCCCATTTAGGGCTTTGAAAACAAATAAAAGGAGTTTAAAATCTATTCTGAAGCGAACTGGAAGCCAGTGCAATGAGGCCAGAATTGGGGTGATGTGGTCACGCTTTTTATGGCCAGTGAGAAGACGTGCAGCTGCGTTCTGAACTACACTGCAAAGATTACTGATCTTGCCAAGAGTTGCCATCTTATATCAAGCCATACATTCTTACTGGACTTGTTTTGAGAATAATGTACTATGCAAGAGCTGCCTGTGTAAGATGATGAAGCTTCTTTTAAGAACATTAGACCTCTGAATTCTTATTTGGTCAGCAAATCTTGAAATAAGGTATTTTACAAACAAATTACATTGAGATAATCTGTAATCCCTATCAACTGTATCCGCTCTTCATATACACATCCTTCCAATGCTCATTCAATGCACTTTCATTTCAAGGAGAACAAAAGTAGAAATAATAATAATCATACTTTCCAAAATCAAAATTCCCTGACTATACTATTTTGCAGGACAAATAATGTTACAGCAGTGCATTACTTTATAATGTTTTTTCTCCCAACACATGTTTGTAAATAAACAAACAGTCAATACAACAACACAAATAAATCCGTATTTGGCAGAATTCTTTGTTGGATTCGACAAACAAAGGGTAACTGTACTCTATGACAGATAACAATAATAAAATAGTAAAAAAGACATTTAAAAAAACACTTTTCCTGTGTTATCTCAATAAACTAGATTTCACTCAAATGACGAAGTTGCATACACAGGTATAACCTTCCAATGATCATCATATTTAGGTTTTAAGTGCAATGACATCTCTAAGGTTATATTTGATCAAAATATACACACTGTTTTCAAAACTCATCGAATAATAGGATGTATAGTCAACAAGCTTTTCTGCATCTATCAACTCTGTTGCTTGGGCAAGATTGGGTACAGTGACTTCATATGCTAATACCTCTTTGTTAAAACAGACAGTTTCATAAAGCTGATGTTCAAAGCAATACAATGAAGAATCTACGACATACATGTTTTTTACAAGTCCAAAGATAGGTACTGTATCATTCGCATTAGTTATTATCAGAGACTTTCCGCTGATGTACTTGCTACCATTAAGAATAAGCCACTTGACTGAGACTGCATGTTGTATGCCATCAATCCCCAAGACATCTCTAATCTGTGATATACTCTTTATGTGTCACTTCTGAGACGGGGCCCAATTCTTTCTCATGTAAAACTATTGGACGCTCAATCCCCATTCCATTTTGACAGCATTCGAGAAGCTGCTTATGGTTCACCAACGATTTACATACATTTTTGAAGTTCCATTTAGATGAACACTGTTTAAAAAATCAGTGCTTTGACTCAAATCTCTGACATGCCTTGTGAAAGGACCCAGAGAAAGAATGTGGGTAGGGAGGTGCAACTTGTAATGCTGCGTAGGCGTTACATTTGTCAGGAAAAAGTTGCTTAAACTGTCTTAGATGCTGCTCAATCATTTGTTTACGACTTAATACAGTTTGCAGAGATATGACAGGCGCAAACACTATTTGAACTATCTCAATTAATTCCAAAATAAACTTAACGATGGACTGTCCACTCCAAGTAGGGAATGAGTCCTTATCCCAAGTGAAGGCGTTCAAGTATCTCGGGGTCTTGTTCTCGAGTGAGGGATCAATGGAGCGTGAGATGGGCCGGAGAATCGGAGCAGCGGGAGCGGTACTGCAGTCGCTTTACCGCACCGTTGTGACGAAAAGGGAGCTGAGCCAGAAGGCAAAGCTCTCTGTCTACCAGGCCATTTTCGTTCCTACCCTCACCTATGGTCATGAAGGATGGGTCATGACCGAAAGAACGAGATCGCGGATACAAGCGGCCGAGATGGGTTTTCTCCGCAGGGTGGCTGGTGTCTCCCTTAGGGATAAGGTGAGAAGTTCGGTCATCAGGGAGGGACTCGGAGTTGAGCCGCTCCTCCTTCGTGTCGAAAGAAGCCAGTTGAGGTGGTTCGGGCACCTAGTTAGGATGCCAACTGGGCGCCTCCCTAGGGAGGTGTTCCAGGCACGTCCAGCTGGGAAGAGACCGAGGGGTAGACCTAGGACCAGGTGGAGGGATTATATCTCTTCGCTGGCCTGGGAGCGCCTTGGGATCCCCCAGTCAGAGCTGGTTGATGAGGGGAAAGGAAAGTTTGGGGCTCTCTGCTGGAACTGCTACCCCTGCTACTCGACCACGGATAAGCGGGAGAAGATGGATGGATCAACTTAACGTAAATATTTCCCTTCATATTGTTCAACAGAAAAGGCATGCTCTTTAACAATATCAGCATTTGCCCAGAAGACTGTTTAAGTGTGTTATCATTAGATGACAGGACAGGGCTTGTCTCGTACATCAATAGATGGAAAAGGAAAACTCTGCATGGCTGAATTGAAAATGTCCAGCTCCATTTGTCCTGACAGAATAAGGTATTTTAACACACTTAATTCCATGGGTACAACACCCTCAAGAAGTATGTGCGTTATGTCCTGTGGAGTTTGCTGAATGAGGTCAAAGGCTGGAAATGCAACCAGCTTGCTTTTTCTGTTTATTCCCTAGGTGGTTTTAAGGGCAGATTTGAAGAACTCTGTGCTGGCCCTTTCTATTTCAATGCACCGTCTAATGCGCTTTTCCACTGTCCTTTTAGTGAAACATTGTTCGTCAAAATGTATTTGCATGTCCTCAAAGGTACATTCCCAGTGCCTGCACTTGCTCTATGCAAAACCACCTCCTTCCTTAAAGCCAGCGAGCTCATGTTGCGCACGTGTGTCACCACATAGTGAATTTAAAGCACCAAATAAATCCATTTCACCATTCTGTGTTTGTATTTTGACACCATTGTACAGCAATGTTAAGTCTTTATCAATTCTTTCTTATACAACATCAACACCACACTGGTCAATATCATTAGCTTTTGCTATAGCAAGGAGTCTAATTGCTGCAAGCTTCGATCTAAACTTGGGGTCTATGTTTCCTAGAGTATAATAAACCATCAGTAATTTGTTTACAGAAGCAAGTTTTGGTATGCAAATAAGGAACTCTACCATTTTGAATCATTAACTGTATTACACAGTTAAAAACAAACCACAAACAGTAACACTCAGGTGGCCATATTATTTATAATGGCTGATGTGAAACTAAAAGGTTAAATAAGCTGTTCAACTAAAAAGAATGTCTTGAAAATATTAAAATAAATAACAACAAAGTGTTTGAATCACAATCAATACAAGTCAATACAGAACTGTATAACATCTCCTGATGTCAACATATAAAATAAATACAATGATAAATATAAAACAAAATAAAATCTGTACCTTTTAGGAGCAATGTCTAACATGTGTAATTAACTTGTGAGTGTGTGAGGCCATAATGCCTGAATAAAGGTACTCAAGCTTTACTCTATTTTCAAGTTGTTCTTCAGAAAGATGAGTTCGTCTACGTTGTCAGCAGTGAGGGCAGATCTGTTGGCGGTAACTATGTCACCTGCCGTCGAGAAAGCCCTCTCGCTGGGGACTGAGACTGACTCGGAGGTGATTGAGCATGTTTGACGTGTTACCACGAGCATACCGCACCGCTGTCGAACAACGCCGACACACCGTCCTCGTCCGATCCACAACTCGCACCCCATCTTTGTTATAGTCCACAGGGAACCCGAAATGTTCCCACACACTGATTTAAAAGAAGCAGGTGGGTCTTCTAGCTCCTGTGTGTTGTGTGAACTCGCCATAGCTGCTAACTGTTCTTCTTCATGTCTTGTGTTCGTTTTGTTCTTGTTCTTCATTTGTTATTTACGGGCGGCTGGCTTTTAGGCGCAATACCGCCCCCTGGATTATATATAGTGTAATACTGCCCTGAGTGACAGACTTTTTTCCCACTCGTAAAAAAAGGCGCATTCGCCGTGTGACTGCATCTGCCGAACCGTGACGTCCGAACCGTGACGTACGGGACGAATACGGACACCGTTACACCCCTAGTGTCTGTCTTTCCATCCACCTGTTCGCTTTCTCTTCTCTCTTCTCATAGTGGAATTCTCGATTGCCTTGTTCAAGGCACTCCCTACACTCTTTCCTTCACCAGCTGCACCGCCTAAGAACTTGGGACATGCCAGTGAGGCATTGATACATGTTCTTCAGGTGAGCTATTGTGTCACGTTCAAATCTTGATGTTTTTTTTACTTGTGTCTATAAAGCCATTTACTTCCATGCTTTATCCTTTTTGTAAGTCTATAATGGGGTCGCTTTTCACAATTAGGACAACATTTAACAAGATATGTTGCTGTTTTTTAAGCTGCCTTGTCATGAAAGGACATTCTCTCAGCGACAATTGATAATAAAGTTAAAATAAATTAACTTTAAGCGTAGGCACTGTGGCAATTTGGAGCTTGTTGGCACCGTTCCCTCCATTGGAAGAAGTCGGCACATCAGTGCAGAGCTGTTTTACTGCTGGTCATGTAAGCCAGCTTTCAGCAGGAGGTTAAGCAATTTGTTTTCATTATTTTATTGGAAGACATGTTTTTGTATTTTCATTAGTACATAAAATGGTGCTGTCTTTAGATTCACATACTACATGCAAAGCATTGTAACTTCAATCATAGATGGAATATATACATAATGGTAGTTGAGGGTCTGCTTTAGTAGTTCTATGTTATGGATGTTTATCAGAGTGTTGCTATCTCCTTGAGCCTACAGAAGATCCCACCGTCTACCTCCAGAAGAGATCTCTGTCCAGCCCCTTCTTACTTGTTGATGACTCCAACTGCCTTGTCGCCATAGGAACCACTACATTTGCCAAGCAAGACCTGCATGAGGGTTTGCTATATCTAATGGCCTATTACTACACAATACATCTCACTTATCCGAAGTGTGTTGCAACCATCCTTTCTGTTATTCAAACAGAAATATTGAAGGACACTATCCATGACCGAGACGCCACAGCCTCATACAGAAAAGCCATGGCTTATTGGGGAGTAGATCTTGGTGTTAGTTAGGTTCCCAACCTGTTTCTACAATGCTCACCCTGTCGAGGTTGGGAGAGAATAACATCCCAGAAAACAACTCATGTACAAAAACAAAGTTGCATAGTCAGCCCATCATTTCCTTCCAGCCCTCCTTTCCTCAAACTGCAGGTAGCTCCTTCAAAGTAAGGGTCACTTGCCATAGCCACCTCTCTGTGGGCATTGCCCACATTCAGCCAGCAGGATGCCCACCTTTTGTTTTTAAGGTGCAACTAGCAATACAAATGTGATCATTGCACTTTACAAATGATCAGCTGAAAATTGCAACTTTGCTCTTTGTAATGTAGTTAAAAAGCCAGAGTCATTGTTAGGTCTATATATTGAGTCGTGCCCATTTGCTGGGCACAACTCATGTACAATGTAGGTGAGCTAGGTGGTAGTTGGGCTAGTTATTGTTAACAATTGATACTGGTACCAGTATCTGTTTTTGCATTGATACTTTGGACACAAGAGACTTTCTATCATTCAGTGTTTGAGAATTTTTGTTCAACAATAAGAGAAAACAGTAATAATTCTTCATTTTTGGTTATCTAACACAAAGTAATGTTGAGTGGTTTACAATGTTATAATTTAAGTTTTGATTAATTCATACGTTTTGTAAAATGCATGCTAGGTTCTTGTTTTGAGATCTGCAAATGGTAAAGGAAAATTTGACAACTTGTTTTGAGTATATTTGGCTTATACATGTACCTGTGCATGGAATACGTGTTTCTCTGCTTACTTCAGGACATTTGCCACTTTTCTAGCATCCATATATTTCTTATTTCCAGAATTCTTATTATTTCACGCATTCTTATTTCAAGAATTGTTATTCTTATTTTAAGAATTCTTAATAAGTCTAATTATCTCACTCATTTGTTTGTGTTATACTGTAAGATGGATGATTTTTGCAGTGTAGCTGGAGGCCTCTAATTAAGGCCTGGTCCATACCCACATACAGAGCATTGCAGTAATCCAGTCTTGAGGTAACAAAGGCGTTAATAACCCTTTCTAGGTCTTTAAAAGAAAAAAACGACTTGGTCTTAGCCAATAGTCGTATTTTGAAAAAGCAGGTCTTGACTACAGTGCTAACCTGCTTATCAAATGTAAAGGCGCTGTTGAAGGTCACTCCAAGGTTCATAACAGAGGGGAGTATATTTGTATTGAGGGAGCCCATAATATCAACCGGGGAGACTGTTGGTTGGGGTCCAAAAAAGAATGACCTCGGTCTTGCTCTCATTGAAGGTGAGGAAGTTTTGACTCAGCCAGGATTTAATCTCTGTTAAGCAGTCCTTCAACTGCTGTAGTGAGTTGGCATTTTGATTGAGAGGCAGATACATCTGTACATTGTCAGCATAACAATGGAAGGGGATATTATGTTTTGTGAGAATTGAACCTATGTATGTATGTATGTATGTATACATGCATGTACGTACGTACAATAGAAAAAGGATGGGGCCCAGAATCGAGCCTTGGGGAACCCCACAGGTAAGAGGGGCTTTGGCAGAGGAGAAGACACCTAACTGCACTGAGAAGCTACGGTCTGTCAAATAAGACCAAATAAGTATACACCATATCGTCACTGCAGCATGAGGCTGTTGATGATGCAGGGATTAGAGGCTCTGAGCTTCCAGTAATTGAGGTCTCATCAAATGAGTCGACTGTGTACAAAGTGATGGAGGGCTCAATATTCGACAATATAGGAGAGTAAATTACTTTCATTGTGCTTTTATCCTGAATTTCAGACACTGATGTAAGATTCATGAACTCGTTAAAGTCAACATCCATGTATTGCAGACGGAAGTCCTCCTTCAATTGAAGAGATGTCTTGACATGTGTGCAGTTCTTCAACTGTTGCTGGGATTCCCGAATCCGGGGTCAGTTTTCTAGTCGGCAAAGATGATGCGCAGAACCGCCCGACCTGCCATTATGGAACACCTTTTAATCTAGAGCAGAAACAAGGTGAAAGAATAACAAGAAAGAGACACATTAGGTGATATCAAAGAGACACATGTACCAGCTATGATACAATGTTTGACCAGCTCAACTATTTAGGTTTAAAAATGATACTCACCTTTATGAATCTTTTCAACATTACCAATGCGCAAACTCCCAACCATGTAGTCAACAAGGGGATAGGGGTCTACCAAGTCAGCAAGCTCAATAACGGCAACCTCTGTATTGGGCGAGGCAGACAGCTCAAAAGCACCATAATGCTCTCTGTACCAAGCACATGCGTCTTTTACCAGAAAACACAACTTCTCCTGAAGAATGCAAAGTTTAATGATCTCATGGAATGTAGGCAGTCCATCTGCAGATCCGTGTACAATACTCATCCCCTCGCAGTAACGTATACAGTGTAGACACGACTCCTTCATTAAGGACATGAACAGGCAGGATTGAGACATGTGTGACTTCTTGACACTGGAGTAATGTGTGTGATAGGCATGAACTGGTGTTTAGTAGCTTGTGAACGAGGTATGTTCTTAAAGCAATTGGTGTGACGAGCAACCTGCTTGACAAAGCCATGTTTAGCCTCAAATCTCATCGTCCACAGTGCAATTAGAGGCCCGAAGCAACGAATCATTTGCGGATAGTGCTCTAAAAAGTGATGTTTTGGTAAGAGCTCTACATGTGGAAAGAGTTCAAGATAGCGCTGTCTATGATCATAGACCTTGGCTTCAAGATAAGCAATGGTCTCATCTGTGTGAACAAGCGCCACAACCAACTCAACTATGTCCTTAAGATCTCGAAGTACCTGCCACGCTGGTTCATCTTCTGGTAAAATGTCCCAATCACAAAGGGAAGCAGTCTTATTAACGTCCAGTTTCCATGGGCATTGCCACCTATTGTGTTTCTAGATGGGAAAGGGCGTGGTATGGTACCAATCGATTGGTTCTGTCCCCCATTTGTACGGAAATGTCTGAATCAATGTGTTGAGCCTTTCAAAAGTGAAGTATTTTTTGGAGATCAACAAACTCATACAACGAGCCAGTTCAACTGGAACAACACCTTCAAAAAGGTCGTGCAGAATGTCAGGAGGATAGCCAGTCGTTACATGGAAATGGGAAAGGTGCTCTGTTGAAACACAACGGAGCTGACCCAGCTGAAACACTCTCAACAAATCCCCCGAGCCAAATAACACACTGGACAGAACCTTTAACCAACTGACCAAGCTGAGCTATAAATACACTGCTGTTCTAATATGCTTAAGTCTTGCAAGAGAGGTTCCAACATGTTTCCACAGCCATCGGTCTTAACATCATCAGATTGGCAGCGAACAGCTACATAGATTGAGTTTAGTGTTGAATGGGAACCTGGTGGCAAATGACCCAAAACCCAATGTGCACCACAACGTCTGTGTGTCTTTCGAGATGTCCCAAGAAGGTTACACATCTCAAAATCATCAACATAAAGATTTACGGAGATTCTCAAACCTTCATCAGAAAAAAACGAATTATATAGTTTATAGTACTCACCGTCTCTTACAGTTCTGTACTCTTGGGGAACAGCCAATAGCCGCTGTTGCGTTTCAATATGTTCAAAGACACCTTTATGAGAGCAAATGTTGAAAAGACTTTAACAGAGGGATATATTGAAATGTCCTATTCCTCTGGGCATCTAGTATGTACTCAACCGGCTCTAAAACACCTAAATGAGATGTATAGTACTGTGCACGTTTATATGCTGGAGCAAGAGGGCCATCCTTTGCAATAGCTGTGGCCAATGGACTAGAATTGCATCGAGCAGTGGAAAGCTCACCAACTACTGAATCTCCAACCACTGAATCTCCAACCTGTAGTTTATGGCTCTGTAATACATCGGGAACAATAGCTCTCGATGCTGTACTTAATATGTAGTGAAGTTCAGAAAGGGCTTCATCAATAACTGTCTTTGGAATGTGAACAATATTTTCCAACTTTTCTTTGATTACATTTGGAAGGTGTATTTCTGAAGCATCACCACAACTTATCAAATCAGGTTTTATTTATATAGCACATTTTAAAACGATTTGTGGTCGAGCCAAAGTGCTTACATGCAAATAATAAATAACACATTACTACAATATATACTAGAAGGCCAGGGAGAAGAAGTGAGTGTTTAGTGTCGATTTAAAAACCCCTACACTCTTATAAATGTAGGCTTAAAAACAACCCAATCCTGCGCTGGTTAAATATTGGACAGAACACACGCTGGCTTAATTTAACCCAACACATTGTTTGTTTATTTTATTTAAAGGACAGTGCACATTAATTCACATTGCTGTAAATGAGCCAGTATTAGCCAGCAGGCTAATTTTCAACTGTTGTCCTTGGCAAGATGTTAACTGACCACAACAAGACTAGAAAATAAAAACATAATTAAAATAGAGTACACCAGACAACATCAGTACAACAATAAATAAATAGCAGTACAACAATAAATAGGAACAGTAGTATAACAATAGAGAGGAACAAACAAACATGCAAACAGATGAAATATCATCATACCTTGATTCAGTTCAAAGTGTTCACATTTTTGATTGTTTAAAAGCCAGTTCTTATGATTGTGGTTAAATGTATGATAGGAGGTGTTATTCCTGATCTGTATTGGTATTGTGTTCCAGAGTGTAGGTGCCCTCACAGAGAAACAGTGTTTGCCAAAGGAACTGGACCTAAGAGGGACTACACAGTCCCCTCTTAGGGCAGACCTTGTGGTTCTGCTGTTTGAATTTTTCTGTTGTATAAAAGTGCAGAGTGGTGGGGGTGCCTTGCCGTTTAGAATTTTAAAAATGAGACATGCATCAGTGTGTTTTAATATATTTTCCCAGATGAGCAGGTTATGGTTGTCCAGGATTTTGCAATGGTGGTATAGCTTTGGTTTTTTGTCAAAAACTTTGAGAGCTTGCTTGTAAAGTGACAGGATAGGCCTTAATGTTGTGCTATTCGCCTGGGTCCAGCTGGTCATACAGTATGTTAGGTGGGGAAGGATCATGGCAGTCATGTAGAGTTTTGCAACAGGTGTTGTCAAACAGTTCCTTATATATCTAAAATTTGCTAGATTGTATTTAGTTATTTGCATTACCTTTCTCACTTGTTTATTGAAGGATAGAGTAGTGTCAAGGATAATGCTTAGATATTTGAAATGTGTAACTGTTTGAATGACCTCCCCAGACACATAGACCTTGGGTTCACAGTGTGATACAGTGTTGGTCTTGCTAAAAAACATACAGACTGTCTTCTTAACATTCAGACATAGCTGTGAGTCAGTAAGCCATTGATTTACATGAACCATTGCATCATTTAATTTGGCCGCAGCTTGGGCATGGACATAAATGACAGTGTCATCAGTGTACATTTGCACCTCACATCCAGTGCACACTGAGGGCAAGTCATGTATATAAAGGCTGAATAGTATTGGGCCCAGGATAGATCCCTGGGGTACACCCAGTTCATTCCTCAGGGGTGGTGATGTCTCGCCACTTACCCTTACACACTGAACTCTGTCTGACAGATAGGAGCTCATCCAGTCTATTGCACTGGGTGAGAAATTAAAATAGGACATTTTGTGAATGAGTACTTGATGATTGACTGTATCAAAAGCTTTCTTAAGATCTAAGAAGATTGCTCCAACAATGCCTCCTTTGTCCATTTTTAATTTAATATTTTCCACAAGGAAACAATTTGGGTTGGTTATACAACCCAATGAAGGGTTCGCATTGACTACACTGCTGGGTTTAGTTGTTAATGTATAATTATGAAGTATTACTAATTATAATGGGTTGTTCCCTTTTATAGTTGACATTTCATTGGCACAACTGATAGTCATCAATTTAACAAAATTATCACTATATCACAATTGTGTGATACATCTTGTTGGCATTTACTCACCTCCGATCCTTCGGTTGTTTTCTTGATCAAATATATTCTCACACCAATGTAACAATAACGATTTATTAAAATTCAAATCACAGAATAACACATCAAAATATAAAATTCCACAACATTTCTCCTGTAACAGCTCCAAAACATTAGCTTTCCAATTCACTGACAACATGTATTAAAGAATGACCGTCGGAGTTTGTAAACACGTTATGTATGTTATTTTTTAGCTACTTCCAACTAAAATTGACAGTTGCCTTGAAAAGGAGTTTCTGCAATGCTTTTCTGTCCAAATGCGTTTGTAGTTAGTTTACTGCGGCATTTCGAGACTTAGACTTTTCCTGATATTGTGGATTGGAGGAATCAGATATTGTAAAATCTCACAAACAAAACATTGGTCCATAGAACACATCAACTAGGAACAAATAAGTGTAGGTGTACATTTCCAGTGCAGTAAAAATGTGCCCTGAATAGAAACATTTCCATTACATGTCACAATACTACTGCGACAAAACCTCACACGATGGGATGGGTAGAGTGTCTGCGGAGAGCTGTCATGTATCTGTAATCAAGACACTGACGGTCCCTTTGCGTCACTGTCTCTAGCCATGTTGTAGATGTCATATCTTGGTTCATCGGGGAGACACCAGGAAACTATTCACCTCCAGGTAAAAGAGGATACATTGTTCACAGAAATAACAATGAATCAAGTGGAACCACGTTTCTTATTTCCATGTAGGCAGCGTAGGGGCAGTTCCTCACACAAGGGTTATTGATACTAGGAGAGATGTGGAACAAGAGGGAGAGGAGAGAGAAAGGACGAGATGGGGGGGGGGATGCAGGCCAGTCTAGTTGCAAGCATGTATGTGAGTTTTCAGGAACTGCACTGCTGGGGAAACAGTTCCCTCGAGTTCATAAACCACATCCTGGAAACATGGCCAAGTAGGCAAACACGGACTTGTATAGTTTAAAAACTCTTGAAACAGGTATCCACAGCTGCGAGAGCCGTCTCCGTCTCAATAGCCTTGCCTGAGTGATACGCAGAGTGAAGCAGGGAGGACCCAAACGCAGATAGCACCTTTACTTCAAGGACTTAATTAGACTTGGACAGAAAAACCACTCTACGGTGAACCAGGTCACAAACAAAAGAAGCACCAACACTGAACACAGGAGGAGACGAGACTAAACACAGGGAAGGGTAATCACAAGACGAGAAACACAGGAAAAAGGACCAGACAATAACCCAGGAGGAAAACATGACGGAGAGAACACCCAAACCTGGACATAGAAATGTGACATGACATGATCATCGTGAGATCACAACAAAGGCTTGAGAGCACAGCATCCCACCCTGAAGCAGTAGCACGAACGGGCACGACCTGGACGATCCGGCTTGCTCCGAATACTCCACCATGTTAGTTCCGACCGATGATGAGAAAGAAAAGAAAACAGATAAGTATTTCTACCGGTGCAGAGAAATTGTCATCAGCTCTCTGCTGAAGCTCTTTCAACCCCCTCCCCCCCCATCAGCTGATTGAAGAAAGAAGCGTGGCAGCCCTACATTCAATGGCGTGGTCTTAATCAGTTTATTCTGGGTGCGTGGCCAGTCTACTTATGTGTGCTCTGTGGTTTATACATCCCACGTCGATCTGGAGTAACAACTTACACCGAGTTACAACTTGTAAGAATAGTGCTTCATGAAATGAGTATTCTGACAGACGTCAAGCTGTGTCACTCATTCCACGAATACAATCTGTACAAGTTGCACTTCGTTGTAAAGAGGAATCGGGCTTTCAACAGTGTAAAAGAATAATTTGAGTCATTTCACTTTGAATTTCTTTAGGGTTAGAATTTAGGAGCTGATTTTTGGATGATCAGAATCCAAGTGTATGGAAGGCCACACGGTTCAATATCCTTCCTTCTGACTTTAACAACTTAATGTCGTAATGTGGAGCATGACCAAACCATTTCCTGTGCAATCATCCTGCTCCACAGGAAATGTATCACATCAAGCAAGTAGGGAGGGATCTCTGACAGACAGTAGAGGTGTTAAGTGATGGCAGAAGAGAGACGTGAGTCAGAGTTGATTCCAACTCGGACTTTCATCTTAACATTACTCTCTAACTGAAAGTCTTTGATGATTGGGGCGATTCATCATTTACTTCCAAAGCTTTGCTGCGGGTGATGATCACGCTTTATCTGTTGATTTTAAGAAATGGTTGTTATTTATGGCGAGCTCAAAATGTGAAGTCCTCACCGACATCTTGTCAAGGTTTTGTGCAGTTTGAAGTTCAGTGGGAGGGAAAGCGCAGAATGTGCACGTGTCGTTCTCTTCTTATGGCAGAGCTATGGAGCTTTCCATCCTTTACATTACGTCCCAACTCAACAATGTCTGATCTGCCATGCTTTGTTTTTGTATCTCAAATACAAACGGGTGAGTACTAGCTACATTCTGAAATGGCCGGTTTATTTTCTATTCTCTTCCCGACACCCATTTTTCACGTGACTTTTATCACTGTAAAATTAAACAGATTCCATACCTTTTTGTTTAAACCCCGGAGCATATCGGGGCTTGGTTAGTTAAGGCCGATGGGTCGAAATCCTCACCATAACCGTTTATCTCTTACTGTTGAGTTGAATTAAGTTAAACCACTTAAAAGTTGTTGACTTCGTTAGATATTCCTGTAGTTTTATTCAACACACTAAAACGACTACATGTCAAGTGCTGATGAATGCTTTAAAGTGTGTATTACATTTACAAACCAGAGAAGAATATGTATACATTTGAATCGAAGCGCTGGTAATCTCCTGTTCCTAAATGTCATTTGTCTCTGAAGTTGGGGCAGTGAGATTTACTATGCTCGTTTGAATAACTGATTGTGTTCCTTTGACACATCAGCAGTCACTTTAAAAACCATAGACTGATGCTGGGTATGTTTAGGGGGGAAGAGACGGTTGCTGGTGCATTTCAGCTATGATTTGTTTATGGTGGTATTCTGTATATATCAGTGTCAGAGTGGAGACACAGTTTGTTGTACAACATTTGTCACAAATGGTGTCTCTACTCCAACAGTGTGCTTGGCCTGCTCTGCTCTGGTCGGTTTGACGTTCCCTGCAGATTGAAGATGCAATGTCACGCTCACTGCACTGCAGTTTAGAACAGTGGGACTCCGCGTACTTAACTCAACGCTCAGTGGTCGGGGGAAAGCAGTCCGGCTGCCCTCTTTGCTTGTACACTGAAAAAATGTATACTTTGGATCAACTTTGGATTTTTTGACCTCAACAAAACTATTTAAATATTGCTTCCGTCTAAGATATATATTTACATTCACACAAAGTAATAAGATGATTCACTCTGAAGACCGCACAACATGTATTACTTTGTTATAACTGAATTGTTCCTTTTGGACTAACCTCATATTTATATTAGATCTCAGTAGAGTTTTTATGTTTAAAAAAAAAGTTAATCTCGTTGCGGGCAATATTTTTTATTAAAGCTTAAAATATTTTCTTTTATTACAAAGCAACAACTTTAATGTCCATCAATACAATACTGTGTTTTGTTTACTGTAAACACATTACATTTGGACTTAAACTTATAACACTTTGTTTAGCTCAGTTCACATAAAGACAGGAATATTCTCTTCAAAAGACCTTAACATTTATTGGGATGTCTTTAAAATATGCATCACCTATTCTGTTCTATAAAATACAATAATACAATTCATAGAATAAATTATGTAACCAATTTGCACTTATGTAAAAAATAAATAAAAGTAAATCAAGATCACTTTGATTGTTTACAAAACTCTCCTGTAGCCTTAGCCATATACATAACAGATATGCATATGAACATGTTAAACTAGCTTGCATATCTCTCCTTTAAAATGTAAATATGTAATGCAATAGCATTGAACTGTGAAACTTTCTGACAGCGTTTAAACCTGGCTGCCTTTTAATAAAAGAATGTATGCATGACAACTGCACTTCAACAATATTTTCTGCAGCCCTTAATTACAACTTCAGGTAAACATGTATTAGCCATTAAGAAGGCTTTAAGTACCAGAATATGTGAAGTCACATTCTTTTAAATTGAAATGAAACATACAAAAACAATTAAGCAACGAAAAATGCAGTTCAACCCCAAGCATTGCAATCTTTGAACAAGGTTGGCCTTTTGTGTCAGTTCAATTATTTCAACCAGATACGAGTTCTTGTAGAGACTGACACATAACCTACCTAGCATATACATAAATAACGTTCGCAACAATTCCACCTTTTCACTTGTCAAACTGACACAACAGAAGTCCACCCCATGCATGGTACATGTATGACCTGGTTAAACAGCTTAAAGCTAGCTAACACGTGGCTAAACTTACTAAACCATAGCCCCATATAAAATACCTTATGTGAAACCAATATAATATTTGCAACTATTTTAACTTTTCACAAATCGCCACTTGCATGATAAATGTATGGACATTATCTGGTTAACCCATCCTTAAAAAAATTGGTTGCACGTGGTTAAACTTTACTAACACAAAGCCAAAGACAGATGGTACATGTGTTGTTTATCTTGACACGACATTAAATGGATAAACATGTAAACATAGTTTTAAACAACAAAAAACAACCATTTAAAATCCTTACCTTATTTAAAAGTGTTTCTGGGCCAGACTCTCTTAGACAGTGGGTAGCGGTGTAATGGCGGCTGCAGCAAATCTTGAAGTCACCTTGCTTTGTACGTCACGTGGTCATGTGACATGCTTTGAAGTGAAAAAAACGATTTAGGTTAAAATATTGTTTTTAAGTCATTTCAGGGGGGGGGTTTGCTTCTGGGCAAACGGAAAAAATGTACTTTGATTAAATGACACAGTCGTTGTGGCAACACAAAAACCAACATCATAACGATTGTATTTGTTTGCTCTTTCCTTTACTCTCACTAACATGGCGCTGGATCAGTTCCAGAGGGCTGAACGTCTCATATTTGTTCACAGCAGGTGGTTTGGCGCTTTGGACATTGATGGCAGATTCTCCAAGCCAATCACACCTTTTGTCGTCATGAATGAATAATGGCGAATTCCTCCCACTGTGCAAGAGCCAACACTATAGGCAGAAGTAGATGACAGTGAATATGTTTGGTTTGGTATTGATCGACATCCAAATAATGACCTGGGCAGTGTGCACCCCGAAGAATGGTGAAGGAAAACCTGCAAATGAGTGGACTTTTCACCACTTTCAGCTCCCAAAGTCAATGCTTTTTTAATACATGTTTGACAAGCTGTAGAAAGAGTCATTCTTGTTTGGATCTACGACATCAAATATGTCAGTAAATACCCCACTGGTGAATGTCGGAATTTTTCGATGTGTCTCGAAAACTGCGGTTGCTAGCATGTGGCTAAACGAGGCCACCACATGTCATCATGTTGAACATTAGCTGCCTTTAGCTTAGCGGCGAGGACAGGCAGCCATGTGACAAAGCCCCCAGGAAGTGCGCCGGACTCTGAGGAAAGTATTTGTTGTGTCGAAACGGCGGTACTGCAACTTCCGTATCAGTCCGTGATGTCCCTGGGCCCAGATAGACTTTTCCCCATTGACTAACATTGGGAAAGAGACGTCTGTAAATCGTTGGATAATTTTTTTCTTAACCAAATAAACTACCCAGTATGAACATGTGTATAGCCCTTATTAAAAACATTCGGTCCTCAAGTTGTAAAATGTGCTCATTTTCCTTGGCATTATGAAAGCGCATCTGAGAGGGGCGGGCGGGGCTTAAGGGGCAACACAACTGTGCATGCTCTATGAGCGCACATACGGGTTCTTCTGCTCTGACAGCCAGGCATGCTGGGTAATCTGTGACGTTTCGCTCTCTCAAAAGTTGGGCCATTTTGTCCTCATGGGCCAATGAGAAGCTCTCATAGGAAAGAACGAGGCTCTGCCTCCCACGCTGCATGTGACAGTCATGTGGTTAGTTTTCGGCCTCATATACAGTGTTACTTCAGCAGGATAATCTGCACTTAATAACAGCACTTTAAATGATATTCAAAGCAGTAACACAATTGCCTTTTTGTTGAGAGAGCCCTTGCGATTCTAACTTCTTGGATGGACTGCAAAAATGTGATCGCATAGAAAGATAGCAAGCCCTTAGACTTCCAACTCCACTGGTGTACATATCTCCGTCTATCATTGTTTTTTAAGTAAAACATAGAACACCTCGCTAACACTAACTAACCTTTCCAAACTGCAGGATGCTTCGAGCATCCACCTACGGGCTCTGTGTATCTCGATACAACACGCTCATGTATGTGACAGAAAAATATAGGTTTATTATTTGTTTATTGTGACAGCAACTCCGCACTGTGTCACAATGGGTTGCGAAACACACATACATATACTAGTGTCTAACTGTAGCTTAGCAACCATCTGCTGCAACGTAGGTCCACAATATGATGGTGTTGACATCCACGGAAGGTTTACATTCAGATTGCATTGACACACACTCGAGGGGTGGGCGATACCACAACATCTGGATTCGATGCCAAGTATTTCAGGGCCAGTATCACCGATACCGATGAAAAGCGTCTTTCATGTAGGGGAGAGCATCGTACATAGACTACATCTGAATTCATTTCCATGATTAAAGACAGGACAGTTTTTATAGACGTTTTACTTTTGTAAATTTAAAGTGCAAACATGAAAAACCACAATACAAAGTGGCCACAGTAGCGAACGGCCTTCTTGCACACATCACAGTTCGCTCCACACAACGCTCCCTTTCTCTCAGCCATCATGCGCGCGTGTGTCGCACTCGCGAGTCGCTGGCTGCTGTGGAGAGAGAAGAAAAGAGCGCATATACTTGTGTTCGTCTGCACATGGTTGTTGATGAAATTGACGAGTAGAGGAGAGGGGAAAAAAGAATCCTTCCTATTGGCTCTCGTATCGATATTTAGGGGTCGATCCGCCCACCCCTAATCCACTCACTTACATAACACATGCAGCTAACACTGAACTGCATCATTACGGCCTGCATGAACAGGACAGTTGTTTTCCTGATAATGACCGTGTCGTGGTAATCTGGGGAATTATTAACGGTGTTAAACATTGTGAATAACGGGACATTATCTGGTTGAATTAAGCACGTTAATGTGGTACGAACATGTTTGTTTCTACCGGGCCCTGAAGGTCTCATTCTGCTCCAGACGAACTGTCACACAGCTTTCTGTAAATGCTAGCAAACATAAAGGATTAGTCGTGCTGTGAATACTAAATGTGCACAAGTTCAATGTTTGCATTTGAATACTAATCAAGCAGTCTTCATCTCCCTCTTTGTGCAACAGAAGCACACACACACATGTTGCAGATGTTAATCAGTAGATTCAATGTCAGCATGTGTGTGTATTTGAATGTGTGTGTGTGGACTTCCTCTTACAGGCTTGGATGCTGCTTCTGTTTAACACGGGCACGTATTGCAGAGGCATCATGTGTACACATCATGACACTGTGTCGATGGCAGGTCATGTTCCCGCGGTCAGTGCTTTTAGTGGCTGCTAGTTCCGTGGACAATTCTCACAGGCTGCCCCTACTGCACTCAGCCCTCTCACATCGTGACTACAATAATATATAATAAAGTAGTAGTTTATTTATATTTTGTATTTACAATATAAATCGATAGTACCATATTTGCCTCCCAAATGTAGTGGAGTAAAAGTATAAAGAAGCATAATGTGAAGATTCTCTAGTAAAGTAAGCAATACTTGAGTAAATGAACTCTAACGTTCCACCACTGATGTGAAGCATTCACTATGTAGAGTATTTTAACAACTATTATATTGACTGCATTATTGCCTAATTATTGTTCTGATATATTTAACAGAAGAAATCCAATGATATGAAGAGTTTAAACCTGTTCATTACATTACATGTAAAGCGACTTCCATACTCAACACTGTGGACAATCCCACAGGAGCCATTGGGGTGAAGCGTCTCAGGGACACAACGACATGCTGACTGCAGTGGTGTTTGAACCAGTGCCCCTCGTGATCTGAAGATCAGCGCACTAACCACTGAGCCACAACCTCCCTTTCTCAGGCGGCTTTCGGCGTTTTTGGCCCTGGAGTAATTTTGCTAAGCTCAGTGGCGTTTTTATATGTACAAAAGTGGTGGGGCACGAACAACTTGGATGTGTACATTAGCTTCTGGTGCTTTTTTAAGCACATAAGCAAATAGCTGTAGGCTACCGAGGTCACAATATCAATCGATCCAGCGGAGCAGTAGCCTATAGCAAAACACAGAAGATCAAAAGATATGACATGAACTTACCAAAGCTGCAGTAGAGGTCAACCTCATTATTTTCTTTCCGTTTTACTGATTTTAATCGCTATAGCGGCTCTCTCTCGTCTCCTCTTCACGGCACACGTACTTACAGCCAGTCAGATCTCTGAGTTATGAGGTGACGTTTGGTGGGGATGGCAGCTCAGTGCCCCTATGGTGATTTGTTTGCCGCACATTGAATAGAATAATACTCTGAGCAGTGTAGTTTTTACAGTACACGTTCATTTTATCAGCAGAGAGGGGCTTGCCCCACATCGCTCAACACTGTGGACACTAATTAGAAGAACGCAGACTTATGCACAGACGAATCAGATGATTAAATGTATTTCTTTGGCATATTTTGGGAATTATTATTTGCACTTTCTGCTGCCTCTAATGACGTCACCGGCTGAGCTAGCTGTCTCCGGAAATGTTCCTAATGGGCAAGAAACGTTATTTCCCAAAATATAGAACTCTTTGTTGAATATATGTGTACGTCTGTGTACTGACATTGCACATGTAGATATATCTCTCTCTCTCTCTCTCTCTCTCTCACACGCACGGATCTCACGGCACATAACATGACACTAATGCCTGGCTGTCAGAGCAGAAGTACCCGTATGTGCGCTCATAGAGCATGCGCAGTTGAGTTGTCCCTTAAGCCCCGCCCCCGAGCTCCTGCTCTCGGCTCACTGGAATGAATGGGGAGAGAAAATAAATCTGGATTCGGCTTTTAGCGCATTTTACAACTTTAAGGACCTAATTATTCTAATAAGGGCTATAAAAGTGTTCATTCTGGGTGGTTTATTTAGTTAAAAAAAAATATCCGCTGATTTACGGACGTCTCTTTCCCAATGTTAGTCAATGGGGAAAAGTATTTTTGGGCCGGGTGACGTCACGGACTGATACGGAAATTGTCGTACTGCCGTTTGGACACTACGAATATTTTCCTCAGAGTCCGGCGCACTTCCTGGGGGCTTGGTCCTGACACTATCTCACCTCCGTGTCTGTCCACTACAGGTGGTGCTGTCCTCCGGGCAGACCCTGCTGGAGGTCACAAAAATACGAGAGGGCCAAGGATGAAAGGGCCATTAAAAGTCAAACCGACAATAACAAGAACCCATTCTGAACGCCTGGCCACTCCCGCCCACCATCGAGCCCACCATCCAGCCCACCAGCCAGCCCACCATCCAGTCCACCACCATCCAGCCCATCATCCCGCCAACCATCCAGCCCACCATCCAGCCCACCATCCAGCCCATCATCCCGCCAACCATCCAGCCCACCAGACAGCCCACCAGACAGCCCACCAGCCAGCTTCTGCTCCAACAACCTCCAGGTGAGCGGAACAGCCATGGGCCAGATATATGCACCCTCATATGCCAATATTTACATGAGCGATTGGGAGCGGAGACTTTCCCCCTGCCTCTCGTATCTCACTCTTCCCACAGTTTATTGTCTATGTTGCAAATTATCTTTTCAATTTACACACGGCATCTATTGCACGTCTGTCCGTCCTGGGAGAGGGATCCCTCCTCTGTTGCTCTCCCTGAGGTTTCTCACATTTTCCCCTTTAAACTGGGCTATCTTTGGAAGTTTTTCCTTGTACGATGTGAGGGTCTGAGGACAGAGGGTCTAAGGACAGAGGGTCTGAGGACAGAGGGTGTCGTATTGTCATACTGATATTCTGTACACACTGTGAAGACCACTGAGACAAATGTAACATTTGTGATATTGGGCTATATAAATAAACATTGATTGATTGACACCCTCAAAATGTTGTTTATCATACTTGTTTGTTTCATTGCAAGAAATGCTTTAAACGCAAACAAACCAAGCTACTTTTAAATGATCAGCTAAACTGTCCCTTCACCTCATTAAAAGTGTTACTTACTTGTATTCATTTTTGTTTGAATGAACTGAACCCTGCAGAGTAAGACCCCTTGGTGCAGTTCGTCTGTGTGGTCTGAACGGCACACTTTAACGAGACGGTTTATTTGACATTATTTAAGCCTTAAACGTTCATAGGAAACGTACCATTTATAATGGGCTTTAAAGGTTTTCTTGTTCTAGTTTTGATGGTGAACTAGCAGCTAGCGCTTTTATGATAACTATACAGATGTAGCACTCCAGATCAGACTCAAATGGGTGTGTCCCAGTCAAAAGCCCAGCGGATGCCAGTGGCTGGGGGAGTTGCCAAATTGCTAGAGGGCGTTGCCCAATTTCCCCATTTGTTCAATTACAGGATTTAACCAGGCGCTTCATTCACAAAATACACAAAGACAACCGGGTGTTGTAGAAACATCAATATTTTAGATCAAATAAAGTATATAGTTTGCTTTATGCAGAATTTTTCTTGTAATATTGTTGGGGTGTTTTTACACAGTACAGTAGATTGAAGTAAATCAACTTATACGTTAAGATAAGATAAGATGGACCTTTATTAATCCTGACGTCCCTGCCTCTGGGACAGGGGTCCAATCCAGTGTAAAGTGTCAATGTGCAATATAGAAATACTATATTGTTCAGTTCCAGATATCTGTGATTAAATGTGCTGTGCCTTTGTAGATACACTATGATCTGTACGTTGCACATTGAGTGTCACGCTGGGATTGAACCCCTGAGCCATAGCTGCCCCATGTTCATGATAGAACTTTAAAGCTAGCTAGCTATCGAGCAATTTGAGGCAACCGGTTAGCTCATTTTTTTCACTTTTAGTTATGTAATGTTGAATAAAGACTCCACTCTGCGATCTTACAATGCAGTCAGAGATGTATTAGGACGACTGGGTAGTACACAGACCTTCATCACATTATCCCATAAGATGTCATGTATGTGTCCCTCCTGTCTGGGGTCTGTCATGTGTGCCCACCGTTGGTGTGAATGCCCTTGACACTACATACTGATATCCACCTGAACATCAGCAGGAGAGGACTCTTTAAAGTAGAGACACTACATACTGATATACACCTGAACATCAGCAGGAGAGGACTCTTTAAAGTAGAGACACTACATACTGATATATACCTGAACATCAGCAGGAGAGGACTCTTTAAAGTAGAGACACTACATACTGATATACACCTGAACATCAGCCGGAGAGGACTCTTTATGGTAGAGACGCTAAATACTGAAATACACCTGAACATCAGCAGGAGAGGACTCTTTAAAGTAGAGACACTACATACTGATATACACCTGAACATCAGCAGGAGAGAACTCTTTAAAGTAGAGACACTACATACTGATATACACCTGAACATCAGCAGGAGAGGACTCTTTAAAGTAGAGACACTACATACTGATATACACCTGAACATCAGCAGGAGAGGATTCTTTAAAGTAGAGACACTACATACTGATATACACCTGAACATCAGCAGGAGAGGACTCTTTAAAGTAGAGACACTACATACTGATATACACCTGAACATCAGCAGGAGAGGACTCTTTAAAGTAGAGACACTACAGTACATACTGATATATACCTGAACATCAGCAGGAGAGGACTCTTTAAAGTAGAGACACTACATACTGATATACACCTGAACATCAGCAGGAGAGGACTCTTTAAAGTAGAGACACTACATACTGATATACACCTTAACATCAGCAGGAGAGGACTCTTTAAAGTAGAGACACTACACACTGATATACACCTGAACATCAGCAGGAGAGGACTCTTTAAAGTAGAGACACTACATACTGATATACACCTGAACATCAGCAGGAGAGGACTCTTTAAAGTAGAGACTATACACCTGAACATCGGCAGGAGAGGACTCTTTAAAGTAGAGATGCTACATACTGATATGAACCTGAAAATGAGCAGAATAGGGCCCCTTTAAATATCCATGGGGCTGTATACATAGATTATCAGCTGTTTTCCTAGTAAATCCCATTATAATGTGTTGTATGTCCCTTTACAGGGTGTCTGCAGGGTCTTAACATGTATTAAAAGTTGATAAATCAATTTAGCGAAAATTAAGGCAATTAAAAAGTATTAAACGGCGTTTAACATTTTGTAGCATAGCAAGTATATGAATTGTCCAAAGAGGTTGTATTCTACTGTCTTCCTGAATGTAATGGCGTAGGTGTGATTCTGTGTAGTTTATTTATGGCATCACGTTGGATTTGACGTCATCTGAACAGGACATCGCACGCTCACTGCTTGATAGTAGTGTTAATTTCGTTGACTAAAACTATGACGAAATATGTTCGTCAACAACCTTTTTTTCCATGACGAAAACGAGACGATGACGAGACGCCACCGACGGCAGTAAACAATAACTGTAACGAAATCATCATGCAATATCGCTGACGAAAAGTGACGAGACGAAAAAGTAGTTTACTAAATAAAAACAATGCCAAAATCTCTCTTTACTTTCGTTGACGAAAAATGAGGAGATGAAATATTATCAACTGATAGTCAGTTTTTCTCCCAGCAGTTCCATTTCCGGTGCTGCGGCAGAGCAGCAGCTGTTTCTGTGCTGTGCGCGGTGGTAGATTTGAATTACACCGGGCAGCGGCACACTGTGAACTGTCAGGAAGACTCGGGTCATGGTCTAACTAACCTTATTTAACAGAAAATAAAATGGCAACAACAGGGCTTGGGAGCAGTGGTCGCACTCGCGTTAACCGAATACCCCCCCGTCAGCGCGAGTGAGTGATACATTGTGCACTCGACGGGTAATAATGGATTATGATGGAAATGTTACAAAATGACTGACAGCTAAAAAGTCTAAAGCCACCACTGCTTGGGAGAAAGAAACAACGTGATATTTGGGCCCATTTTCGCTCCAATGAGGCGGATAAAAAAAGCGAATGCATTGTTTTATCAGAAGGGAAGCAATGTGGCCATAACACAGCTGGTAAAAACACCACAAACCTGAGCAGATACTCTCTGCAGAGCTTCTTAATCATTCAATCTGTGTTTTTCATCAGATAAGGACAAGATATAATCTTATTGTGAAATACGTTTGACTAAAATGACAAATTATTGGTTTTGGCTAGACTAGTTTGACTGAAATGTTCTATATAATCTGATGACTAAAAAAAGACTCAACAGTTTTCATTGACAAAAAGTTGACTAAAATAATTAGTTTTCTTTGACTAAAATAAGACTAAAATGCTCAGACTTTTAGTCGACTAAAACTTGACTATAATGCTCAGACTTTTAGTCGACTAAAACTTGACTATAATGCTCAGACTTTTAGTCGACTAAAACTTGACTAAATAAAAACAGGATGAAGGTGACTAAATATGATAAAGGAAATTTAACACATGACTAGGACTAAATTAAAAAATAGCTGACGAAATGAACACTAGTTGATGGCGCGCGAAGCTCCGTTTACGCTGGTTGTTAAACAACATCGTTATGGGGACATGCAAGTTTGCAAGATAAGGAAGAAGGACAATCAATACTGTATGTAGTCAATGTGAGGTGAAGTGTGTCGTCACTGTAACCGGTTAAAACTCGAAGTGGCGATGAGGTCTTAAAAATGTATGGACAGGGTCTTAAAAGGTATTCCATTTGACTTCAGGATTCCTGTATTTACCCTGCTTTAAGAAATATTGCAAATCCGTATGGATGTGTGTTAGGTCATGGATTTTGTATAGTATACCCTATCAGCTATTCACTGAGCCCACAAATCCTCTGAATACTGGGTCATTCCTGTTCTGTACTTTTTATTCTGTTCCTGTTTATTTTGGTATTCTCAACAGAAGGCATCAAGGTAAAGTACTCTGTCAATGAATGATTGAATGTTGAGGCGAGAGATGGAGAGAGGGTCGGAGAAGGAGCGCTGCAGATTTGTCAGTAAGGTTGCCAGCTGAGAAGTTATCTCCTCTCTGCTTTTGGAAAGTAATCAATGTCTGCCTCTTCTGCTCGAAAACAGCTTCACAGGTTCTCTGCTGCAGGTTTACGGCAACACATCCTCACTCCCAGGTCGGCCTATGTTGACGTTATGTCAAGTCCCCTGCCGGCTTTTTCCAACGCAAGGGGGGGGGCCTTAGCGTCCATTTTCAACGCCAGGGGGGGGGCCTTAGCGTCCATTTTCAACGCCAGGGGGGGGGCCTTAGCGTCCATTTTCAACGCAAGGGGGGGGGCCCTTAGCGTCCATATTCAGCTTTCCGGGATGTCCATGTGCTTCTATGGACGCTCATGTAAGCACGGCATTCGTTTGTGTCAACTGCCCTTAAAGGCAATGAAGACACTACACTACCCAGAATCCCCAGCTATCGTTTGGACTACACCATGTGCTCTGTTTGGCAAACCCCGTGATCGTCTTCAAGCTCTGTGATTGGAGAGTGTGCTCCGAGGGTTACCGAGCCTCGAACAGCACTTGAAATGGGATGGAACCACGGCAGACTGTTCAAAACTGGATTTGAACGGGTCCACCGCGTCCCCCCCCCTCCCCCACCCTGTCCCCAGAACTACACATGCTGGCTATTCTGTTTCGCAACATGTTCTCTATGGCAGGTCTCTACTGGGAGTTGTAGTTTTAAAAGACGTGTTCGTATTTCCCATAATAAGAAGTTGCCAGTATTAAACTGTGTACATCCCTGGAGGTTTAGGGGACAGGAAACACTCACATTTAAAACATATAATTAATAAATGGGTGAAAATCGCTTGTGCCCATAATGGGCAGCATTAATATATATACACACATGCCAGCTAAGGTCAGAAGAGCTTTATTTAACAGCTGGACTTATGTTTGTGACCCCTCCTGTTGTTAATTGATAACATTACATTACATTACATGAAGCCTGAAACATGCACTTGTCAAGGTTCAGAGGCACATTTTGCAAATATGGCAGTAGCCATCGATCAGCTTAAGATAAGATATACTTTATTGATCCCAAGTTGGAACATTTGCGTTACATCATAGTATACATACAACATAGTTAACATTGCTGGAGGTATGCACACATATTGATAGATGTCTTGTAATGCACTATTGAGGAACCTGCGACCCAAGTTTTTCATTCAGTGCAGAACTACACCACAGTTGTGTAGGCCTATATGATATGTCAATAAACCTTAGAACATCTTGAAATCTTGAACGGGATGTGCAAAATAGTCATTATATACAGTCTTTAATTAACTATTAGTAGAGAATAACGAGTAATGAATATACTTTATAGGGATTCTATTAATATCTAATAATAAAAATAATGAAATTCAATAACATGCTTTAACCACCAGGTGTCTCTTTATATCAGGTGTGCACCTTTATGGTGTAAATGCAGCCTATCTACCAATTGGATCAAATATAAAAGTGAGCCGAATTAGTGTTGATACTGCAAGGAGACGTAATGTGTGAAAAGAAATGTAAGATGTTGTTTAATGGCTGATATATTTATGATCCACGTCACGTTTTCAGTTCCTCATCTTTGTCTTCTCATCAGGGCTCTATAAATACAGAACTGCGGGCAGATATGTAATATTTAATGCAGCCGAACCGTGTATTACAATGCCGTTATGTGATGACTTTCAAAGAGAAAAGCAAGAGCACTCGGAATAAGGTATTATTTTATTTTTTAAAAATATTTTCGGTCTGTTTCCGGTATTTGTTAATGACGATGTGCTGTGAGATGTGAGACTGGAATTGCACAGGGGAAAATAACGTATCTTTAGATGCGGATTTTGTTAAACTAATATGTTTAGGCTGTGGACCAACACTATACATTGACGGGGAAGGGGGTAGCAATAAAGATAACACCATTAAACAGTTACACAACATAACAGAAATAATATCGATAGCAGCGTCCCTAGCAACCACCTTGGTAACAATGAAAACGTTGGACGCAATTTCCTGAAGTAATCTTCGTAATAACTAGCAAACTAAAGATCATGTACATCCACTGCACACATAATCTGAAATAACAACTCCTATTTCTCGCATCAAATGACATCAAAACGCATTTTAATGGCCAAACTAACTTTAAAATAGGCATTTTACACCCAGAATAAAACGAAGTTCGGCCATGTTTTCTTTTTCTGCAGGGAGAAATCACGTGACGTCAAACAGAGCACATGGTGTAGGCCAAACGATAGCTGGGGATTCTGGGTAGTGTAGTGTCTTCATTGCCTTTAAGGGCAGTTGACACAAACGAATGCCGTGCAGACATGAGCGTCCATAGAAGCACATGGACATCCCGGAAAGCTGAACATGGACGCTAAGGGCCCCCCCCCTTGCGTTGAAAATGGACGCTAAGGCCCCCCCCCCTTGCGTTGAAAATGGACGCTAAGGCCCCCCCCCCTGGCGTTGAAAATGGACGCTAAGGCCCCCCCCCTTGCGTTGGAAAAAGCCGGCAGGGGACTTGACATAACGTCAACATAGGCCGACCTGGGAGTGAGGATGTGTTGGTTTACGGGCACCCTCGGCCATACTTTATGCAGTCCATCTCAATATAGTTGATATGTTCCGGGGTTACATTTTTTAAAGTGGAGTGGTAGAGCGCCAGTGGATTATTTATTTATTTGGTTAATGTAAGGACCTTAGATCTCAGAGTGGCTGTGAGGAATTGTTTTTACACTGAGAGAAATTCATTTTATTAAGCCCCTGTCACACTGTCCCGAAATTGACACCCGATGGACACATGATAAAGGAAATGTTCAAATTCGGCTGTGATCGTAGCAACATCGGGCCATTCGTGAGGCCATCTAAGCCAGTGTTTCTCAAACTTTTTCATACCAAGGACCACCTAACGAATAAAAAAACACTTGCGGACCTCCTAACTCCACAAATATCCAAAAACACATCGTTTTTACAAATCGCCTGAAAATGGTACAAACAAGTGGCAACATGTGTGATGAAGGTGTTTATCTGGGCTATTTCATGCAATCGAAAGTGAAACTTAAGCTTGCTCCATTGCGGAGCTATTCCCGCGAGAGTGCGAAAAAGTTAAATAAATGTATTTCTTTCAAATGTGAAATGTTACCAATATACTCACGGACCACTAGGGGGCGCTCACGGGCCACCACGGACCACACTTTGAGAAGCACTGATCTAAGCCATCGTGTGACCGCCGGTGGAGTTTCTCAGGCTCCGGCAGCAACTTCGTGAGCGGCAACTTCGTAAGGCACTCGTGAAGGCATCTTGTCAAGTCGTGTCATCATCGGTGCATTCACCCTCACTCTGATCGGGGCGAATGCCCGATGGCACCGATGAAAACAAGATGCCCTCACGATGGCCTTACGAAGGGCACAAATTCAACACGAAAATGAACCTTCGCAAATAAATCGTTATGACATCATAAAGTGGCCAAAATCTGATCAGCTCATTTTCAGACAGGTTTTTATAGAAATTGATCAAAAAGAGAGAGAATCTCTTTTCAGAGTCTCTCTCCACAGAGGGGACACATGTTGATGTAGAAGAGACATGGAGAAGAGGGGACACATGTTGATGTAGAAGAGACATGAAGAAGAGGGGACACATGTTGATGTAGAAGAGACATGAAGGAGAGGGGACACATGTTGATGAAGAAGAGACATGAAGAAGAGGGGACACATGTTGATGTAGAAGAGGGGACACATGTTGATGTAGAAGAGACATGGAGAAGAGGGGACACATGTTGATGTAGAAGAGACATGAAGAAGAGGGGACACATGTTGATGTAGAAGAGACATGGAGAAGAGGGGACACATGTTGATGTAGAAGAGACATGAAGAAGAGGGGACACATGTTGATGTAGAAGAGACATGAAGGAGAGGGGACACATGTTGATGTAGGAGAGACATGAAGAAGAGGGGACACATGTTGATGTAGAAGAGACATGAAGAAGAGGGGACACATGTTGATGTAGAAGAAACATGGAGAAGAGGGGACACATGTTGATGTAGAAGAGACATGAAGGAGAGGGGACACATGTTGATGTAGGAGAGACATGAAGAAGAGGGGACACATGTTGATGTAGGAGAGACATGAAGAAGAGGAGACACATGTTGATGTAGAGACATGAGGAAGAGGGGACACATGTTGATGTAGAAGAGACATGAAGAAGAGGGGACACATGTTGATGTAGAAGAGACATGAAGAAGAGGGGACACATGTTGATGTAGGAGAGACATGAGGAAGAGGGGACACATGTTGATGTAGGAGAGACATGAGGAAGAGGGGACACATGTTGATGTAGGAGAGACATGGAGAAGAGGGGACACATGTTGATGTCGAAGAGACATGAAGAAGAGGGGACATGAGGAAGAGGGGACACATGTTGATGTAGGAGAGACATGAGGAAGAGGGGACACATGTTGATGAAGAAGAGGGGACACATGTTGATGTAGGAGAGACATGAGGAAGAAGGGACACATGTTGATCTAGGAGAGACATGAGGAAGAGGGGACACATGTTGATGTAGGAGAGACATGAAGAAGAGGGGACACATGTTGATGAAGAAGAGGGGACATGAGGAAGAGAAGAGACACATGTTGATGTAGGAGAGACATGAGGAAGAAGGGACACATGTTGATGGAGAGACATGAGGAAGAGGGGACACATGTTGATGGAGAGACATGAGGAAGAGGGGACACATGTTGATGTACTGTAGAGACATGAGGAAGAGGGAACACATGTTGATGTAGTGTAGAGACATGCCCCTGCGAAATGAACCATGGTTGGGATATGGCACCACAGTCAACCATGGTAGACCATGGTCACAATAAACCATGGTCTACCAGACTGGAAATAATATAAATTAATACAAGCTTTTCAATAGTTTCAAGCATTTAATTTTAAAATATTTGTATAGATCATGTTAATTGCACTTAATTTAATCTACAGTACACTGTCACTCTATAGTTGCACACACACTCATTAAATGCTCATTAAACAGTTGGTGAAAATAAAGACTATTTTATATACATTCATCAGGTGACGGTGCCTGCATGAGCCTCATTAGAATGATTGTCGACCATGGTTTCTGGAGACCATGGTATTACCATGGTTTCTGTAGACCATGGTTCAAATATTCAAATGGCTGACCGTGGTGGACCATGGTTTCTTCCCCATGGTACTGTGACCATCATGGTATGTTGTGGTCAACCATGGTATTACCATGGTTGGCAATGGAATACCATGGTGACCATGGTCAACCATGGTTACGTTTCGCAGGGGCGAGGAAGAGGGGACACATGTTGTCATCAATTGCTCAGCTCATAGAGTCTGGAATGAATAGAAAACAGAGCAATGGCGGCCATCATGAGTGTATGCCAACATGAACAACTGCTCTCACCTGAAGCGCTGCTCCTTCACTGAGATTGGCTCAGCGGCTCCGGGTGGTATTTGCCCATTACCGCTTCCTCCGCCTCCGCCCGCTTGTCAAACCGGATGAAAGCCACCCCGCGGGAAGCGCCTGGGAACAAGAGAGCGGGCGGTGACTGTCTATTCTGACTGACAGCCAATCGAGGCGCTATAAACAAAGAGACTGTCGACAGGACTGGTTGGAATAAATAAAACAAGCGTCCCTCTGGTCTGTCACAGTTCTTATCCGTTCAGAGAGTAGCATACCTGCAACTTCGTCTCGAATCAGCTTGGCGGACTCCACCTCTCCGATGCTGCTGAAGAGGCTCCGCAGCTCGTCCTGCGACAGGTAGTTCACGATCACGTTGGTCTTGGAGTCCTTCCCCTCGTTCCCGTTCAACATGTGAAACGGCTCCTGCAGATCGGCCAGGTGGGGCAAAAAAAAACAGAACGAGGTAAGTACACAGGGTAAGCAGAACTAGAGCTGAAACCCGTAGCTGGGAATTACTCAATGGTGAAACCAGTAAAAGTCGAAAAGCTTTCACAGTACCCTGCTTTTACACTGAGACAGCAATCGTAATACATCTTTGTCTTTGAAATAAAAACACACTATTTTATAAAACCTTCATTAGTTTAATTTGCCAAATCCTCATGGTTCTTCTGAGTATTATGGCTGGACCAGAAGGGGGCCCCCAAAGAAGGTAGATTAAGAAGGTCCACAGCAACGACAACATAAAGGGCGCCGTAAGAAACTGCTTCTTCATTTCAGTCTCGTTAAACTGAAATGATCAATGCCAGTAAAGTCCCTGTTTTGATCTGGACCAGTGACTTTGTATAACATTCACAAGTGGACCTTTAATAAAAAAGCTTGAGTACCCCTGCCCGAGCCTAGAGGATGTGAGGTCACCACACACAAAACAGGTTCACATGGATAGGACATACATTTCTCTTGGATTTGTTAACACCATAGTCCCCAATATATTTGTAGAAAGGCAGGAAATGGAATTAAATTGAGAAAATGTTTCATTGCGGAGGACCCCCTATTTTGTGTGTGTGTCCCATTTCTCAAACCAAAGTTACACCCTTGAACCTGAGCATAGGCAGCAGCTGGAGCTGTCAGAAAACCAGATAATATTTCTCCATTGCTGCAAACGGGCGACATTTCCTTCACGTGAACTTCACAGCTTTGGCTTAGATGCCCTCACGAATGGCCTGATGTTGCTACGATCACAGCCGAATTTGAACATTTCCTTTATCGTGTGTCCATCGGGTTGTTTTATTGCACAACAAAATCATGTAAACAACCCAATTTGTGTTCTGTGAAACTAAAAAGGATATAATATATTATTTTGAAGGCGAGTTGACAGAAAGTTGTTGTTGCTATGGAAACAACATGGAGAAAACTTCATATCTTCTACATATAAAGTAAAGAACAAAGTCTGAAGATATCAGTACAGTATCATCGTACTGTAACATAATTGTTTGTGTTACTCTCGTTGCAGTTGTATGTCTTAAATGTAAAGTAAATGTTGCCTTCGTGTGTGGTTCGGGGCCATCTTCGTGCGAAATTCACAATTCCATATTCGTGTGTCCATCGGGTGTCAACTTCGTGACAGTGTGACAGGGGCTTTAACCTCTTCTACACCGCACCCGATACTGGGGGGAAAAACACGTCATCTGCAGGAAACAGCGTCTGAGGGCTTCTTAATATTCAATAAACTTTGAATGTTTTATATCCATGTAACCGGAAGAAACTCAGCTAACTGATCTTTTTTTTTAAACCCACAAAGCTAGCCTCTGCTAGCTTTGCCTCTGAATTAGCTACGAGTACAGAACTCTAGCTACACTGATCGATATACTTATTGGATCCGAGTAGTGTTACAAATGCCACTTCAATCTCATTAGTATGCAGGCAAAGTGACAGGTCGCCCCGCCCCTTTTTGGCTTATTTTGCCGGAAGTCCCGCCTTATTCTGCCGGATGTCCCGCCCCGCTTCCGGTTTACAACATAAAATAAAACCACTTCCGGCGGATGTCCCGCCCCGCTTCCGGTTTACAAAATAAAATAAAAATAAAATAAAAATTAAAAAAATGAGAAAAATAAAATGCCGTTGTTTCAATCAATTAATATGTATAGGATATATGTCCCGCCTCCTAACCACTTCCTGTGTGGTTAATCCTGTATATAGTATTGAATGTAACTTGCAAATAACATGAGATTAATTAAAGCATCTAAAAACAAACATATATTTTTAAACCTCTCTGTTCTTGCTAACAGGACACGATGGGTAAAACATATGGTCGCCAAGGAGAGGGGGAACACACTAGGGGTGTTGAAAATAATCGTTTCCACGATGCATTGCGATGCGTACGTGGACGATTCGGTCTCGATGCAGTGACGGAAGATAATCGGTTATAGAGTAGTAACGTTGCTTCCTGATTTTCCGGCCGCGGCAACATTTTTTCTGTCACTTTAATATCAAATCGGTCGGTGACGCAGAGATCAGGGAACAGACGTGACAGCGGCACAGCAACACGGAGCAGTCTGCTTTATCCACCAACACAAGGACACCAGTCCAGAACCGACAGCAGCAGGACCCGCTGAGAGACCTGTGTCTCTGAGTCGCAGCGACACGGAGTGTGACAGGGATGTATGTTTTTCAAATATAATCGCGTTACAATCATGTCAGGTTTTTGGTGGATTTAATTAAGTCTTGGATTGCAGAGTATGAATGTCCTCTAGCAATTTTCAGACGATATACGTGTGTAAAGTTTGTGAAGGCAGGAGGAAAAAAGCTTCCGCGATCACCGTCTCCTCTCGGTTCCTCCAAGCCACGCCCCCTCCCTGAAAATAATGAGTGACAGGCTGATAGTGACCCGATAGAAACTTTATTATTCACTTAATCACTGAGATATAATGAAGCTAACTTAATCTCATACATTCATGGGATTTGTGTAACAGTAAGACAGAGAATGTAAGTGTGCACCCACATGCAGTATTTTAGTTTGTATATGCTGTTGTAAATACTCCTGTTGTCTGCTGTGTTCAGACTCAAGGTGTGTGATGCCTCATTCAGGACATTAAGTGTCCTTTCTTTAACAGAAGACCGTGGCTAGAAGCTGCAGCTAGACTGGAGAAGCATTAGCTTTTTGTTTTTGAGGATGGAACAACTTCACACACAGATATAGGGAGGATAGACCTATACAATTCATTTATTTTGGTTTATAAATGAATGTCAAGACATTTATGTTATTGATTTCTGAAGCACTTTCTAAATAATAAAAAGAGAGTTCATATGTATTTACTGCATGTATGCATTGATGAAAAATAAGCCATGTGCAGTAATATAGAAAATTGAGGATGCAACGCATTGGTAGAATCGTGATGCACCGGGATATCGAACCGAATCGAATCGTTGACAGGATAATCGTAATCGAATCGAATCGTGAGACCAGTGAAGATGCACAGCCCTAGAACACACACACACACACATTCCCCGCCCCTCACCCCTCTCGTCTAAATAAAAAGCCAGCCTCACTCTTAAATATTTTTCAAGTCGAGAGAAAATGGCCAAGAGACGTCTGGATATGAATTTAATCAGCGAGACACCGGTAACAACTTACAGCCATCCGTTGGGTGCTCCAATCAAGAAACGAATGAAGTTTGTATGCCGGGTTCAGACGCCTACAGCCGAAGAACTTCACGAAGAATGGACTCTAAAAAATGGCGATGTTTGGGGTTATATATTCAACTATATGGCTAATGAACTACATTTCTATAGTCTGAAGAATGGAGAAACGTATGGACCTCGTAGTGTTAAAGCGACACTGACCTCAACAGATTGGGCTGTGTTAACTCTGGTGTCTTCCCGAGATCTACACGCAACCAAAAAGAAGTCAGCCTTTTTGCGAACAGGACATATGGTGGCCGAGGGGAGGGGGAACACACACACACACTTTCCCCACCCCTCACCCCATCGCTTTAGAAGCTGTCTAAATAAAAAGCCAGGAAGATATGCTTCAGTCTCCTCTGTCTTGAAGGCATTCTTAAGCACATAAATGTAACATTAGGCTATGCATAAAATAACCAAACGATTATTACATTAACTAATTTGAACAGTAATTCACTTCATCATCTCATAACAAAATAAGCTAAGGCAACTACTTGCATTCAGTGACTTGATTTTTAAATGAAAACCAGGGATATCTTTTTGTTTTGCGGTCCATATCTCATTAAAAATATCTAATGTTAGTAACTATTAAAGAAAGAATGGGGACAATTCTGTTTTAATGTAGTTTGACCATTGTAACTGCTGTGCAGACATACTGATAAATAGGGCTTCTAACTAATTACCTTAAATAAAATCACTAATTAATTAAACCAGTTCAATACGTATTATTCTTATTCTTATCATTCTTTATGAGCGCAGTAACGGTAAGGTATCTAATTACTTATTTATCTAGTATTCCATCATATAATAACAGAGATGGTCAAACTGAAGTAGAGACATGGCAGAAATCCTACAATGAAGCGGGAACAGTGAAGGGGAAGTCTCTTTGAACAACTGGTAGAAAGTTAAGTACTTTTTCTGAGCAGATTTTCTGTGACTCTTAACAAACTAACCGCCCGAAAGACAGACATACTCATCCCCTTTTCAACGTATTTTGTTTTTGTCTTTCTCGCTTTTTTTCCATTATATTTTTGGAAAAAACTACATTGTGATTGCTAGCAAAAATACAACATGCAACTAATACATTATACAATATTACGACTTTTGGTGATATTTTGGTATTTGTTCAACACATTCGCAGCAGTCGGTTAGCGGGAGATGATCTATAAGATTATTATGATCCGGTAATGGCTCTACAACATCATCCTCTAGTTTAAATGTCTTCACTTTGTTTCTTTTTCTTTTCACCTTCCTTCTTTTTGTCTTTTTAGTTTTCCGTCCTATGGTCCCTTTTCTTTTCATTCGCATTCTGCGTTTGCTTTTAATTTTTCTTCTCCTTTTCATGTTGTTTTTTCTTTTTCTTTACTTTTTCTATTCTTTTCTATTAATTGTCGTTTGCGATCTTGGCGAGTGGCATGAGATATACTGTTTCTATAAAGGTTATCTATAATACCATATTTTAAAGAAAGATATTCTTCATATGTCATGTTATCATGGTCCTCTTTTGTCCTAAAGACCTTACATGGATATGATATAGACGAGAGCTCTTCTTCGGGAAGATCCTCTCCCCTACTTTGTAACATCCAGTCATTAAGCCCATATCCATTATCCTGGTGATAATAAGGGCAGGCTACATCAGACATGGTTTTTCTCAGATCCATGGCTAGTTTTTAACGGTCGTCCTTAGTTTTATATGATTTGCTGAGTGGGTGGGACATATTGCGTTGAGTGGGAGGAGTCATCTGTAGAAAGTACTCTGTTTGAGGAGATTTCGTAATAATGGCAGTTTGTCATTTTGAGGGTATTTCAGTGAAACAAGGCTGTTTTGAACATTTGACAGATTTATGCTTAAATTCTCTGGTAAAGTTACTGAAAGATACACTTTGTGTATAAAAGCTGAAAAGTAGATAATGAAGTACTTTGTCAGTAGATTTCTTTAAGAATCTTTGACAGATTTATGCTTAATTCTCTCAAGAAGGTTACCTAAAGATACACTTTTGTATTTAAAAGCTGAAAAGTAGATAATGAAGTACTTTGTGTCAGTAGATTTGGTTAGGATTCTGACTCTTAATGGCAGTTTGTCATTTTGAGGGTATTTCAGTGAAACAAGGCTGTTTTAAACATGTGACAGATGTATACTTACATTCTCTGGTAAAGTGACTGAAAGATACACTTTTCTTTTTAAAAAAGCTGAAAAGTAGAAAATGAAGTGTGCTTTGTGTGTGTACAGACACACAAAAAACACTGAAAACACAACAACAAGAAGGACTGTAATACACATGTATCAGACACGCTCCCTTGCTATAATGATGACAACAGTTTTTTTTTCTCCAGCTTAGCATTCCCCATATTACTGGAGATATCGTGATGGAGTTTTTTCACTTCAGTCAAAATATTCACGTGTATGCTGTTTTCGACGCAGAGATGCATTACATCTACAAACAGAGCATACAATGAGAGCACATGATACACTTTTGATGTTTGTTTCATTTCTGAGATAATGTTACAGAATGTTTCGGAAAATGAAGATTCCAGGACCACTTTAAATGTTTCGTTTACAATCGTTTCCCAATGACCCGGAATAGTACTGCCAGAACGAACGATATCCAAAATGTCTTCCAGTTTACAAACTTCGGCCATTCTTTTTACACGGGGGTCACTACTCGTTCTGTTTTCAATCGTCCCCATCATCACACTTATTAAACGGGTAAGGACTACATTATGATCAATATATACAGAGCGTTTTGCATAGTAGTTCCCCATTTTTATTTTACTTAAAGAAAAAAGTCACTGCATTGAACAAGTCCCTGGCTTCTTCTCCATCCGACTGCTGTTTGTTAGTCTTCTTCTTCTTCTCCATCCAACTCTTGAGGCATCTGCATTTTACAAGCTTGTGCAGAAAGGCTTCCGAAGCGCGTCCTATCTTCAGTTTATCCTCGCAAATGCCTTTTTCAATAAGACTGGTCAATCACTGCAACGAAGTCGGCGAGCCAAAGTCTTTTCATTAACGCTTTGTAATTGTTTCTGAAGAAGAAATCTGGCATGTCATTCCGACAATCGTGTTGCCTCTGGTCGGGGTGACTGCAGATTTCTTTTCTGTACCGATACATCACCATCTCCAGAATATGAAACAACTCCGATTTCACTGTGTCCCTAAACTGAGACTTCTTGACCCGAGGAGTAGCATCAGCAGCAGTAGTACTGCAAGATTCGGGTTTCCCACATGGTGGTGTTGCTGGTGGACTCTGTTCCTGACTGCAACTCGCGGGGGAGTCTTTAAATAAAGAGTAAAAGCATAAACTTAAATGTTGACATTTATCATTTTCTCTGCTCCATGGCTAGTTTACAACGATCGTCTTAGTGAGGTCCTTCGTTTTAGATGATTTGCTGAGTGGAGGGTGGGGTTCATTGCGTTGAATGGGGGAGTCAATTATAGAATTGAGAGTTTTTAGAAAAAAAGTTCTTTAAGCGTTGTAGCTTTTTCATCTCATCTCCAGCAATAGGTGACATTTAAGAATAAGTAATAGTTTGTCATGATTTTACGGAAAAAAAGTCAAAAGTATAGTTTATCAGAAATATGGAAAAGTCATTGTGTACAAATAGTATGTTGAAAATCAAAAAAGAAAACTCAATTCAATACAATTTAATGAATATTTTACCCTGTTCTAAAGTTTTGCACCCTTAAAGAAAAACCCCTTCCTTACCAAGTACTTCATATTATACCCTTTGTTAAGTGTTGCGTACATCAGGGTGTATCTCAAAGTATCTTGGTAACATAAAATAACTAAAATATGTAAGTTTATCAGAAAAAAAAACCCATTGTTTAACTGAAAAAGTGTTGCATACATCAAAGTGTGTCTAAAAGTATCTTAGTAACACAAGAAAAGAGAAAAAAGCCTTGATGTCAACAAAACTGTATTTTTCCACTGAAATAGCGTTAAAATAAAAAAAGTGCCTTTAAAGAAAATGTATTCAGACAAAGTATTTTATTTTCATGTTTAAGTTTTTGCATACATAAAAAGTGTATCTTACAGATCCTTTGTGAGAGAATTACACACAAATCTGCCAAGTGTCAGGGAAAATTGTTAAAATCACAAACTTACCTTTTAGAGAAACAGTCTTTAAGAAAAAATCTAATCAGACTGTACTTAATTTTCTAGTTTTAAGGTTTTGCAAAAAAAAAGTTCTTTAAGCGTTGTAGCTTTTTCATCTCATCTCCAGCAATAGTTTTGTCAAGATTCTACAGAAAAAAGTCAAAAAAGTATAGTACGTCAGAAATATGTAGTCATATAGTAGTTGAAAATCAAAAAAAAGAAAATTCAATACAAATTAATGAATATTTTACCCTGTTCTAAAGTTTTGCACCCTAAAAGAAAAACCCCTTCCTTACCAACTACTTCATATTATACCCTTTGTTAAGTGTTGCGTACATCAGGGTGTATCTCAAAGTATCTTGGTAACATAAAATAACTAAAATATGTAAGTTTATCAGAAAAGAAAAAACCTTGTTTATCTGAACAAGTGTTGCATCCACCAAAGTGTGTTTAAAAGTATCTTAGTAACACAAGAAAAAGAGAAGAAAGCGTTAATGTTAACAAAAACTGGATTGTTCCACTGAAATAATAAATAAATAATTTCAAAAAGTGCCCTTAAAAAGAACAAATGTATTCAGATAAAAGTATTTTGTTAGACTATTAAGTCCACGATGGTTATATTTAACCCCTAACCCATTTGTATTATATGTTTGTTGTCCTAATAAAGCCAGAGTCACCTGAATTAATTTTGTCTCCAGACCTTTTTTATTTTTTACATTTTGTAACAATCTTAAAACATTTGTGGTTTGACTCTTTTAAAAAAAGTTATTTTTCATCTATCATTTTCAACCAAGCAGCAAGAGGTCAAATGTAAGAACAAGTAATAGTTTGTCACGATTTTATGGGAAATAGTCAGAGCGCGATGTCACATCTTAAAGACAGCTTGAACTGGATAAATGGTTAGTCTTTTTCAAACATACCGTACGTTCTGCATGTTAGTATATCTGGCCCCTCGATTTAGACCCTACTGCCCTAGACGCATGCCCTCAATAGGGTAGTCACGCTTTGGGAAGAGGTGTTTCATTTCACAGATCCACCTTGATTGTTATTGTGAAGAGGGACGGGGAGGAACATTCAGAGGATGAAGAAGCATAAACATAACTTGTTTGTAAAATGGACAGCACATCAGTTTCAAGAAAGATGACACCGTGTTTATGCATGACATGCAACATATCTTGAAGTCCTACAGGGTACAAGTATATTGTGTTGAAAATATCGCCAAATGTATCAGTATGTCTGCACAGCAGTTACAATGGTCAAACTACATTAAAACAGAATTGTCCCCATTCTTTCTTTAATAGTTACTAACATTAGATATTTTTAATGAGATATGGACCGCAAAACAAAAAGATATCCCTGGTTTTCATTTAAAAATCAAGTCACTGAATGCAAGTAGTTGCCTTAGCTTATTTTGTTATGAGATGATGAAGTGAATTACTGTTCAAATTAGTTAATGTAATAATCGTTTGGTTATTTTATGCATTGCCTAATGTTACATTTATGTGCTTAAGAATGCCTTCAAGACAGAGGAGACTGAAGCATATCTTCCTGGCTTTTTATTTAGACAGCTTCTAAAGCGATGGGGTGAGGGGTGGGGAAAGTGTGTGTGTGTGTGTGTGTGTGTGTGTGTTCCCCCTCCCCTCGGCCACCATATGTCCTGTTCGCCGAAAGGCTGGCTTCTTTTTGGTTGCGTGTAGATCTCGGGAAGACACCAGAGTTAACACAGCCCAATCTGTTGAGGTCAGTGTCGCTTTAACACTACGAGGTCCATACGTTTCTCCATTCTTCAGACTATAGAAATGTAGTTCATTAGCCATATAGTTGAATATATAACCCCAAACATCGCCATTTTTTAGAGTCCATTCTTTGTGAAGTTCTTCGGCTGTAGGCGTCTGAACCCGACATACAAACTTCATTCGTTTCTTGATTGGAGCACCCAACGGATGGCTGTAAGTTGTTACCGGTGTCTCGCTGATTAAATTCATATCCAGACGTCTCTTGGCCATTTTCTCTCGACTTGAAAAATATTTAAGAGTGAGGCTGGCTTTTTATTTAGACGAGAGGGGTGAGGGGCGGGGAATGTGTGTGTGTGTGTTCCCCCTCCCCTTGGCGACCATATGTTTTACCCATCGTGTCCTGTTAGCAAGAACAGAGAGGTTTAAAAATATATGTTTGTTTTTAGATGCATTAATTAATCTCATGTTATTTGCAAGTATTTGTAAGTTACATTCAATACTATATACAGGATTAACCACACAGAAAGTGGTTAGGAGGCGGGACATATATCCTATACATATTAATTGATTGAAACAACGGCATTTTATTTCTCATTTTTTTAATTTTTATTTTATTTTTATTTTTATTTTGTAAACCGGAAGCGGGGCATCCGCCGGAAGTGGTTTTATTTTATTTTTATTTTGTAAACCGGAAGCGGGGCGGGACATCCGTCGGAAGTGGGGGCGGGACATCCGGCAGAATAAGGCGGGACTTCCGGCAAAATAAGCCAAAAAGGGGCGGGGCGACCTGTCACTTTGCCTGCATACTAATGAGATTGAAGTGGAATTTGTAACACTACTGATCCGCACAAACATGCTTAGCTAACATCCTGAGAGTCCACAGATTATAGAAATATAAGGATCATCACTGAGCGATCAGAACTCCTGACAGGGGAAGCAAATACAGACAACACATGAGTAGCTTTAGGTAGCAAAACACGGCGATCACCTTAGCTGTTATTCTGATCAAAAGTTGTGTTCAATGGCATTAAAACGAGAAACGCGGCTGAAGGTTAATCCATAGGTTATAGCAATGTGTCTGTCACTTTGAAAACATTATTGATAATCCATAATTCAATTTGTATGCAACAATCGGAGAATACAAATTAGCTGCTAATGGTAGCCACCAGAGTGTGTCGCAACTCCGGTTTTGGCTACGCGTCACTCTCACTCCTTATTTGGTAACCTGTGTGTGTGGAACTTTCCCTCAATTCCATTGGCTCTGATGGTTAGAAAGAGATGTCAATCATCAAAATCGAAGAAGTGGGGCCAGAGATATGGAAAATCCACCCAAATGACCCCAGAAGAGGTTTCTTTTGCTAAACCTCTCTAAAAAGGTCAAATATCACTTGTTTTGCATCAATCTTGATACAGGGTACTTATTATATGTTGTACTTTGGATTCCTAAAGCTTTTAGTCTACTAACCCATCATTCAAGGTTAGTTTTCACTATAAGTACAACATATCTTTTGGACGGACACTATAATTTACAGTTTTTTACCATGTTCAATCTGAATTTTCTTTAAAATAAAAAACATCGATATTGATTCTGACTCACAGGTTTATCATTACTTTGAGAAAAAGGATTATTAATGTAACCCTTTTAGAAGTGAAGTTATTGTCATTTGTTCTGGTAATGTCATTTTCGAGCCTGAGACCTGAAAAACAGGCTCAGGGCTTAACAGGTTAAAGTATTATGAAATGGCAAAAGATCAGAAGAAGAAAAAATAACAATAACATTATTCATGTTTTTTATGATTTCAGTCCTGCTCCACACTATACATGGTTTGCTCAAAGTCCATTCATACAATCAATTCCTGGCAGAAAGAAAACATTTTAACATAAAATACCGCCTCTTACAATGTTGTACATTAAGTAGCGCAAACAGATATTGAAGTCTAAGGGGTGATACGTTGTCAATAAAACATACAAAATACAAAATACCGAGTTCAGAATCGGGTTTATTGCCAAGTAGGTTTACACATACGCAGAATGTATCTTGGTGTACACTGAGTATACCTAAACACAGTAGAAGACAACAAACAAAGAAGATACAAAGTAAGATCAACTTTTAATTTAATTAAAAATATGTATTTTTAAAACTTATGTAAAAATATAGAATATTATTTACATGAAATATGAATATACGTAGAGTTTACAAATGCACATTTCTCAGAATGATAAAATACGTGCAGTAGGGTGGTCCTTAGTGCCACGTACAACCATCCGGAATGTGTTGTGATGGTGAATTTTATTCTAATTCCAACAACATTTACCCCTCCCTCATCAACCTTGAAGTTTAGCCTCAGTAGGGTGGTCCTTACATTTGAAAGTCGAAGCTCCAACCCCCAGAATTAATTCGATTAGTCAAGAAAACTGTCCTGGTGAATGTTTTCCTCAGTCTGACAACATGTCCCCCCCCTCATCGACCTTGAAGTTTAGCCTCAGTTGCAGCACCGTGGCTGCACCTGAGGCTAAACTCAGTTCTGGGTGTTGGAGCTTAGACTCTCTGACCTTCAATTTGACGGTCCACCCTAATGTGCAGTTATGGGAAGTGGAAAGATGTGTACTAAATAGCCGTTAACAATCATATGTGTTACAGATTAAACAAGTTGTTATATTCCCTCAGACAACAAGGGAAAAAGACACCAGAAAAACTATAAAAATAAAACATGCTTCATCTAACACGTTGTAGTCCAGTAGACAGACTAGTGACAATTATATTCATTCATAGGGATTCAAGATAAAACATGTTTATTAGAACGTGTGTACAGCATTGTTACTGGAAAGTACCCACGTCAACAAACCAAAACGCATTCAAAACGACAACATGTGAAAATGGATTGTGTGTTTCTCAAAGTGACTGTTCACTTGCTCATGAGATGTTTCAGCCAGTCGACAGCCTTGACATCCCACTCCGACATCTGCAGTGGAACACACACACACACCTCATTAGTCATCTCTGTTTGTGCGCACACACACGGTCTGACTGCTGAATGCAGATGGAAGCATCCGTCAGCAGCCTCTCTCTCTCTCAGGGCGCCCAGCTCTCTCAGCTCAGGCAGTAGGCGTAGGCGTATGATACCAGGCTCCCTTTACTGTGCGTATGAGACGCTCAGCGTTATTAGATTATTAGTCAGAGCCACAGACGTAGCATCCAGAGCAGGACAGTATGCTTAAGGTGGGAGGGAGTGGAGAACGGGTCAAACAAACAGGACTCTTACCTCGGGGTAAAGGCTTTTTTGTTACTGATGTCCCCAAGACGCAATGTAACTTTGTCAAATGACGCTACATCTGTGGCTCATTTCAACCTACCTACCTAGAGCCATACTCTTTTTTTAATCCTTACCCCAAGCAAGCTCGTTTCTAGCCTCAACTGAACCAAGTACTTCACTTTTATCAAAGCGACTTAAATACAGTCAATACTGTGGGCGATCACATGAGCAATTTGGGGTGACACAACGACATGCTGACTGCAGTGGGAATCGAACCGGTGCCCCGCTGATCCGAAGATCAGTGCACTAATGCACTGAGCCACAGCTCTTTATTTCAATTGGTTCCAATAAGAACAGGGCGCATGCTGTCGAAGCAGGAAAAGCACCCGGAGTCTTTTTCTAAGCTCCAATCTTTCCGTGCAGTAAATTAGAGGAGGAGCTTGTTTTTGGTCGTCAGGCGACAGCTACCAAAAAGACCAACGAGTGTATTTGTTGGAGCGGGGAGGCAGACCCTGGATGTCGCTGCTGTTGAGTGTGTGACTTTATGTCCTTATGCACATCTTCTGAGCGGTGAAGCTAATTCATACAAAGTGTGAGAGCCAGCATCTTTTGGTTGGTTGTACTGATGAAAAGACACTGTCAAACAATACATAGCAACACAAACAGATAATAGCATCCAAGGAGGCGGAGCTAGTCTGTCATACGTTGTCAAGATATGGTTGTCATTAAAACTGATGTGAGTTGATGAAAGCCTTAGAGCAGGTGCGTCCCAGCAGCTGTGTGGACACGGGACCTGAACTTAAACCTAACACTAAAATCCTAACTAACCATGTTTTGTTTTGCCTAAACCTATCCGATCTGTTCCGTTGTAGCCCCGTTTTAGTTTGGTTTCCTGACACACCGGGGACACATAGTTATGGATAAAAGACATCAAACAGTGCATTTTGCATGATAGGTCCCCTTTAACATAACCGAGTAGTTTCGTTGCCAAAAGCGAATTTGTTGTAAAAACCCGTTCTCAACATAAAATAACTAAGTAAAACCTGTGCCTACCTTCTGCAGCAAAGTATGACACGTCAGGATGAGAACATAAGATGTGATATGGGCACCCAGACATGTGTGTAGAGATACTCAATCACACTTTGCTCCGTGTACTATTGGTTTGGTGAAAGAAGCCATTCATCAGGGAAAGAAAAGTAGTGCTGAAGGCGTAGAGGGAATAATGCAGCCTTCATACTGTCGCTGCAGACGGGACGATATGTCTGTCAAAACCTGCAGTTTGACTTTACCCATAAGCTCCGACCAGACGCTCCATCCGTCTGACTCCTTATTGCTCCATATTTAATACCAGCCAGGGATAGGAATAAAGATGTAATGAAGGAATCAGTAGGAGTTGGGGAGAACAGCGAGTTAGTGCTGAAAGTGTAGCGGCATAAATGAGAAAAATATCCTCATAAAACCCCGCCTTTATCCCCAGTCTTTTTGCCCCCATATTTGTATGCCAGAACACGAGCTGCAGTTCTCATTGCGAGACGTTCCTGGCAGCGTGCAGAACAGGAAGAGCAAGTACACAAAGGTAGGCAATAAGAGTCGGAGCAGGAGAGAGACTTTCAGGTGAAAGAGGAGCTGCAGAAACTGAGCCAAATGGAAAACCTGCCGCTTCCTCTCCTTTCCCTCGTTGCTTTCCTCGTGCAGCACCTCTCCGGGTCTCACTGTGATGTCCATCCAACAGAGGAAAGAGGCAAAGTGCCTGAGAAGAGTTATGGTTTGATACACCCGGCTCCTTGCCTGTGAGAGTGGAGGGGACTGCCAATGTGTCTCTGTCACAATGAACCAATGTCCATAAAGCCTCCCTTTCCTCTCAGCCTCTTTGTCTTCTGGTCGACTGGGACATTCTGTTCGTCTCCGCCACCTTCAGTCATCCATCCATAAAACCCTCTGAGAAGCTCTGCCTCCAAAGGGCCATGTGGAAAAGAATGACTCCGTCTCGGTGTAAACGTTTGGACTTTTGAAGATTTGAGCTGGTGAAAGGTGAAAGGTCACATGTCATGGTCATTTCCACTGATCATAATTCCATTGTTGAGCTCTACTAGAATAGATTTATACTGTGCAATGTTCCAAACTCACATTGGTTTCTCACAGCATCTCTGTAAAGTACGTGTATTCACTCTCTCCACTAAACCGCTCGTTGCAGCTCTTGCTCCCTGTGAGCCCAGTGTGCTCCGATTGGTCGGGAATAGTCGGGACGTTGTGAATCGCGCTGAGCTCCGTGGAGGTGTTGTTTCCTTGTTTAGCGGTACACAGCGAAACACAGCAAAACTCACCCTAAGCACACACAAAGTCACAGCCGAAGTAAAAGCAATAAGTGTGGCTTGATATTGAGTGAGACAAAGGTTGATGAACGCTGTGAGAATGGGTCTGCAGAGAGAATCCCAACTGTCTGTTATCAGCCTGCAGCCAGGGAGGAGAGATCAGCAGAGCTGCCTGCACTGAGTGTGTGAGGAAGCCCGTGGATTGGTCAATTTGGACCAATCAGCGGGGGCTTAACGTAACGGCTCCGCGGACGTACCGTAACGGCTCCACGGATTGGTCCATTTCGTTCCGGGGACGACATGACATCATGATGTACCCGGAAGAATCAAATGGACAGTGACGTATCTCCAACGAGGCGTTTTGGGGAGGTATTTTCTGTGTTAGAGTTTTACTCCCTACAGGGTGTACTTTGAGGGTTTTGACTCTGCACACCGTTTACATGCATACAAACCTTCATAACACACAAGGGGACGGGCGATAACCGGAAAAGCATGACATGTCACGGCAAATAACTTGTCTATTAACAGTTATTTGATCCGAGACACGATTACGGCAATCAAAAAAAACTAACCCTAAAAACATATTAAGTCCCTAATATATATTTTCTGTATCTTAATTCCTAACAGCATATGTAGCATTACTCCCTGCTAGATCACAATTGATTGGTGCATGTTTATTGGTAGAACGTAAAACCACCTTTTACAGATTAGCATCCATGAATATCCTGGAACTGATGACCCTTTAAATGTTAAAGAAATGGCCTTCTCTGATCAATGATGAAGACATATTTGTAGGCAGCTTCCTAATTTTACAATTCAAATATTACTATTGACATCATTGCTTACAATGTGTATCTATGCTCGTTTATGATTGGCTCACGTGATGTGACGTAGTACGAGTATGCATGCGCAGCCGTGAAGTTCGCCTTCCTACTACACATGAATATGTATGTCTCCGGTATATCAATACATGTTAAATAGAGCACGTCGTAGTCTGGAGTATTGATTCTACACACAGTTCAAGAACAAGACACAATGTATCTATCTTTTTCTGAAGAACAGGATTACAGATCGTTTTCTTTCTGTTTCTCACCTCCAATTATCGGCCTGTACTTCCTTTCTGTCGCCTTATACTTCCTTTACCTGCCTCCGTCAGTTGTGGCTGTTCTTTTCAAAGTCCTCTAACTACATTTGGTAAAATATGAGCTGAAGCTTTATTCAAGGACTGTTTTCAACAACTGGCTAAACCAAATGACAAGCTAGGATACAATCGTCTGACTTCATCAAAGGCCAGGCCGACTGCTGCATAGAGAGAAACACACTAGCTGTGCAGCCTGTACTCTCACTCGGCGTGTCACTGTGCCCCCCCCCGCTGCCATTTCATAGCACCTTTTATTGGTTTCAGTTGAGCATTCAGAAATGGTGTCAACAGAAAAGACCACCCGCACACTCCAGCCAGCCTCAGAGTAAGACAGGCTGGAAATACTAATCAGAGTACCAGGAGAGGTCCACATGTAGCAGCCGGTGGAGGAGAGGAATGCAAGTAGGTGGCAGGAGAACGAGAGTGGGATGCAGAGAAGGATAATTAAAGACACACCAGGCAGGAGGATGGGAGTGGAGAGGTACAGCAAGAGAAACGTAGATATAATAAAAGGACAAAGTGCATAATAGAAAACATGTTACTGCAGCAATAGCCTGTTGAGGGCTCACGCGGAGACACATTTCTGAAATAAAACCAGCTTGAAATGCTATGTTGGTTAATTATTTTCTCCACCGTTCCTGTAAATGTGGCCTTTTAGCTTGAGGTCCAAAGCACACCAGGAATAGTGCAGGAGAATGGGTAAAGTAATGATGGACCACATGTCCAGACCACGTTGACCAGTCTGTCTACGTGGTGCCCACTAACGGAGCACATAACATTACATTAGAGGTCACTTGTTAGACGCTTCCATCCTCAACACTGTGGGACACAACGACATGCTGACTGCAGTGGGGGGAGCCCACTGTGCCACGGCCTCCCTATAAGCCAAGATTATACAGAAAACTCAAAACAACTGTTTCAATCAAACCAGGGATGCGACAACATACAGAAAGGCAGACATTAATTCAACGTTGTCGTACATAGTAACTTCTTTAGCTTTCCATTTCTCTTCAATGCCGGTCTTATTAAGCCATTGCAGACACTGGAATAATGTCATGTTATGTTCATGTATCTTTGCTCTGCAGATATTCTCAGCAATGTAATTGTTTAGTGGAGTCATGGTTGAAACGTTCACACCACCAAAGGTAAAGGCCAGGGTGAAATGCAATAGCGGTCTCTCATGAATTAGTTGCGTGTGGGCAACAAGAATAGCAACAACACAAAGGAAGTTAAAACCATGTGGAACTGATCCAGGGATAACACCAGAGGCGTTTTCTCCTGGAGGCCAAGGGGAGCCAGGCTGCTGGAGTTAATAAGACGAGGAGAGTGCGTGCGGACCTTGGGTTAGATTACAGGCGTGTGCAAGTCCTGCATCTGTGTGATACACATGTGTGATACAATGATACCGGGCGCTGTACTCACTCATCGGGTTACGTTATTACATCGGAAATGTGTGTATTTAAGTTCTGTTTTTGCTGTCTGTCAGTGTACAACAGATATACATACAAATTATAACATCTAATGTATGTTATTAATATTACAAATAGGATAGAGGGTGCAGCACAAACAGTACGAAACAGAGAGCTTTCTGAACATCAGCAAGAGAGGACTCTTTCAAGACACTAGTAAATACTGAAATGAACATGACATGTAGGGGTGGGTGATATTGAAAAATATGTTATCACGATATTTTCAGGCAGTATCACGATAGACGATATATATCACGATATGTTTTCATGTCGGTTATTATGGTTATTTTTCAAGTTACTTAACAGAACAAGCACCTACAACTAACAGAAACTAAAACAAAAAGGAGTAACAGACCAACATAGCATTTCAAGCTGGTTTTATTTCAGAAATGAAACCCTGAATGAACAAGTGAGCAGTGAACATCAATAAACATGAAAAGGAGGGTAAAACATAACTAAGTAAAACATAAAACATCAATGAGGAAAAGTCAGTGCCAAACAATTAAAATGTAAACTTTAGAGTAGACTTGAAGTGTAATAAAAGACTTTAGCATAACTGAAGGGAAAAACATAAAACGCCACCGCGTCAGTTATGTCTTTCCACCGTTTGCTAGTCTTTTCATAAGGAGCCCCTTTATGAAATGCCTGCCCTATGGTTGCTCGCTGCAAAGAAAGCGGGCGGGGACTTTGGGAGCGTGTCAAACAACTCGGACTGAACGAAAGCAGAGGTGCGCTGACATTGTGAAATCGATCGGGCTTGATATATGGTGAAATAAAAATCAGTAGGTGAGGCTGGGGGAGCGGGAGGGGAAGAGGCTCTCCGTCCGCTGTCATAGCCCCCTGCGCCGCGCACGGAGAGCCTCTTCCCCTCCCGCTATTTTTTTTTATCACGATAGGACGATATCTCTGAAAAAGCATATTGTGGAGACCTAATATCGTCACGACGATATATATCGTCATATCGCCTACCCCTAATTACATGTCCTCTTGAAATGCAAGTTTCTTTGTGACACTTTCAACATAAATGGAATTCTCACTAACCTAAAACATATATATATATATATTTTTAAAACATGTCACTGTCGAGGCACAAAATACTTGAACATACAAATGAACAACACCAAATTGAACTCACTTTCTACACTCTTTGATGATCTACCTAGTTTGTTCTTTAGTCCATGTACTTTGCAGAGGCTTGGTCTGGCTGTATCTTCAAAACAACCCTCTGGAGAAACTCAAATGAATATTTCATTTCCAGAGGATACTGAAGATTTAAGCCATACATCAGTCCAAGAAGCATCGCAAAGCCGCAAGCCACATCCTTCAGGTTGTGGAGCACGATGGTCTCCTCGACCACGACTGCCACGTTGAAGATCTGCTGAGGAAAGGCATCCCGTTCACCATCGTAGCCTATGAGTAGACCGACTTGCATCCCCTTCATGGCTTCCTCGAGAGAGTCTCCATGAGCCTTAAGAAAGGAGAAATAAAAGTGAGCTCAGTTTACTACGAGTACTTTTTCTCTACAAAGCTAATTAAGAGGCCTCTGCTATACACATAGAAGCTAACATCTACAGTTCAAAGTGCAATGTGATGGAACATCATTTACATTGCCTTTATATAGCTCAAACTGTGAAAAGTATCTATATATTTATTTATATTATTTAATAGATAAACATTACTTCTTCATCCATCTTTGGATCTCTGCTGGGTTTTCTTTTAAAACTCTAAACCCCCCATGGGCTTGGTCCCTCCCCTCTCCCTCTGGATCTAAGGTCCGGTAGAGGGGGAAGGGGCACAGAGTCGCTTATCCAGGCGGGGAGTGCATCTGACGAAGAGATAGGTTGGTGTGCTCTCTATCTCTGGTTCTTATCCTACATGTTCACCCTGGACTAGAGGGGAAGCGTTCTTGGACGCTTTCTCAGCTGTTTCTCACTATATTCTTCCTACCCCGTTTACCTTGAACTATTCTAGGAGAGTGTGTTGACGTTGAATCGTTGGGCCTCTCCTCCTGTACTTGTTTTTTCCCTTGTATTTCCTTTAACTGAATCTAGGAGAGGGCATTGAGGCCTCTTTGATTCACCAGTATCCCCTGTCCCCTCTTCATAATTTCCACCCTATTCTAAGGGGAAGCATGATGGTGCCTTTTCATTTCAGTTTCTGGCTTTGTGTTTCTTCACCTCTTACTCGTTTAATATTTAGGAGAGTGCATCACGTAGTCACGTTGTGCCTCTCTTCCTCTGTTTCTGGCTGTTCTCTTCATACCCTTGTTCCTCTGAGAAGAGAAGACATACTATTCTAAAAAGGAGCTGGTGTCTCTTCACTTGTACACTTGAGGGGTCAGAGTTCATATGGTGAGGGATTGGTGAGCGGTATGCGCCGGCCTGTGCCTTTACCTTGGACTTCTGGTAGAACTGCTCGGGTCTTGATAGATTGAGTGGGGAAGTTCAGGAGATCTTTCTAGAAAAAAATGGCCCGTGCCCTCGGACAGCCTGGTTTCTCTTATGCCGAGTTGACTTCGACCGCTCTCTTTCTATTTGTTTGTTTGTTGGTTTGGAGAGAGTTTTTTTAGGTTGATAAATAAACTATGTATATTTTATCGCACAGTTCTGGCGGTGACCGGGATTTTTTATTTTTAGTAGGTCATTTTGATGGTCTGGGGGGTCCGAAAACCAGGCAGTATCTGGTGTGAGGGGTAGGGTTAGGGGTAGGGTAATGTTGTGAATCGAGTGGCCAATGGTGGTGGTGTGGTTATGGTATGGGCAGGCGTATGTAATGGACGACGAACACAGGCCACTCAATTCACAACATTACCTGGCTCCCCCACACGCCCAGAACCTCACACACATCCCAGAACCTTTAAGAAACTGCAGGTATGGTCGTTGGAGTTGTTGAAGAGGACCCTTATTGTCGGGGACTCCAATCTCTCCCGCATCCCCCCCTTTACAGACCCCCACCTTCAGATAGATAGCTTTCCGGGTGCTAAATTCCATCACATAACTTCGATTCTCAATAAACTTTACCCTCCGGATTCTTGATCCAGTTGGATTACCTCCTGCCCCCCTGAAGCTAACTAGCTTTATCCCTCCGGATTCCTGATCCAGCTGGATTACCTCCTGCCCCCCTGAAGCTAACTAGCTTTACTCTCCGGATCCCTGATCCAGTTGGATTACCTCCTGCCCCCCTGAAGCTAACTAGCTTTACCCTCCGGATTCTTGATCCAGCTGGATTACCTCCTGCCCCCCTGAAGCTAACTAGCTTTACCCTCCGGATCCCTGATCCAGTTGGATTACCTCCTGCCCCCCTGAAGCTAACTAGCTTTACCCTCCGGATTCTTGATCCAGTTGGATTACCTCCTGCCCCCCTAAAGCTAACTAGCTTTACCCTCCGGATTCCTGATCCAGCTGGATTACCTCCTGCCCCCCTGAAGCTAACTAGCTTTACCCTCCGGATTCCTGATCCAGTTGGATTACCTCCTGCCCCCCTGAAGCTAACTAGCTTTACCCTCCGGATTCCCCAGGCTAGCCCTTCTTTCAAAGGGTATTGGATAGCCTTCTCTGGACTTATCTTTGAGTGAGTACCTATAAGCGAAGTGTTTGCACACAGGACTACACGGACTCACCCTTGGGGCTTGACATTTTAACAGGGTCTCTTAAATTGTTTATTTTCCTCTTGTGCTTTTAACTGCTCCCTTCTAATTTATTTTTTAATAAATACATTACTGTAAGTATTTACAGTTGCACATCTTTGCACCCAAACTTAATTTCCCCTGGTTGCTATATTATATTTTCTATTTTACCTTTGTGTAATTTTAGCATTGGGCCCCCCCCCCTTTTTAATTTCCTGTTATACCTTTTCCCTCCCCTCTCCCGACCGTCCTTCATTATGGCTTCTTCATCCTATTATAACCGGTTCAGTATTTTAGCTTCGCCCCGCTTACCCCGTCGCCTCCTACCTCTCCTGCCTAGGGCCCCCCAGGAGACACCTCTTGGACATGGTGTCAACCAAAACGTTTTCAAACTTCTCCAGGCCATCCACCATGGGGAAATCCTCGACGAGGCGGCTCGCCGGGGATCTCCACCTCCCGGTATGGCCAGAAAAGTACAATTCCTCACTTCCTTCATAAAACCAGCAGCCCCTAACTGTCATACTTTAAAACTGGTTGAGGATAACACAGGAATGTGGTTACAACGCAACCTGGAAATCCTGAAAACCCACTACTCTGACCTCCTCACGGTCCTTAGTGCTGACTTGCCCCCTTTTAGGTCAGATGCGTTTGATAGGGCTATCATATGGGCCCGGAAACGGTACCACAACAAACTCACTCCCTCGTCCATTTCAGCTTTACACTCTCTTCTCAACTCCTCGGATCCCCCTCCATCTACCCCCCTATCTCGTTTCCATCTTTACCACTGCCACAGAGACCCCGCAGATTGTCTTCCCAACACTCTCACCCTTCCTTCAAATATCCCCTGCCTCCTATCCCTGTCATTCCCTCATCAACCTCCCTATCATCGCCCCCCTCCTCGTCCCTGTGGCAAAGATGCCCCCCCACCCATTGACCTCACCTGTTTCTCCCCCCTCTCCTCCAACCTCCCTTCCTTCTTCCCCTTACCTCTTATCATCATCCATTACCTCGTCACCCCTTAATAACTCAGGCTTTCTGACGGGTAAAGGAATCATTGTCGTACACCCCTATTCCAACCGCAAAGCCACAGATTGGTCCCTTCCACTCAGGAATAGGCCTACTACTTTGATTTTGGGTGACTCTCTGCTAGCCAGAATCCCCCCTTTCCACCACCAATCCATCCAAATAGATAGCTTCCCTGGGGCCACCCTTAGACACATTACTCTAATTCTCCAGAAACACACCTCCCCCATACCCACGGTCAGTCAAGTGATCCTCTCTATTGGCATTAACAACTGTTTACGCACTCAAACAACCACAACTATCATCAAGGACCTCCGTCGTCTCCTGAGGATCACCAGAATCACATGCCCAAATGTATGTCCCATTGTTGAATTACTCAAACAATCTCCCAAGGGCCACAACTCTATGCATTGAAGCTTTGAATGGCATGTTGACAAACTCCATTGGATCTTGGCAGCTGCATACGACTCATCTCCCAAAGTTGCCTTCCCTTCTATCTTACACCATCGGGGATAAACATCCATTTGGATCCCAATACAGCGTAAGCCATGTTGCACCACTGGATTAACCATTTGGGTTTGCACTAGGACCACCAAGTGCAGAACTGCCTCCTACTAACCCTACTCATTCCAACATAACCAACCTCTCATCCTTCCATCTTTCACCTATGGAGCAGGCGGTCCTGGAACGTGGCCTCACGTTTATCCCGACACCCTCACTCCCAGACCGTCAAATCTTGAGGAGGGACCTCCATGTCTACCACTGCCGCCTTACACTCCTCGACCACTTCCAATTCAGCACTTCCTACACTCATCTTCCCTTCACCATGCCATCTACCTGGGAACCCACTTTAGAGTCGGTCTCCTTACCCCTGCAAACATTCATTAATACAATTAGTCGCACTCTAGACCGCCTCCGTTCCCACAACCACAACAACCAATCCAATGCAACACCTGGACAACAATTGGCCCTCCAGTCCTTGGCTGCTAAACATGAAGTGGTCATTAAACCTGCAGACAAGGGCGGCCAGATTGTCATTCAGAACAGGACTAATTACATCTTTGAGGCAAACCGACAACTAAACAATACCATATACTATCAACCTCTAACGGAACCACTCTACCTGGAAACCCAGAAGTTGATCAAAGTCCTCGTAAATCAGATGCAAAGCCAGCATCTTTTATCAGCCAAGCAAGCACTCTACCTCCTTGGTCCCCCCATACCACGGCCCCGCTTATTTTACCTCCTCCCCAAAATCCATAAACCCCCAGCTAGTTGGTCGATTCCCTTCCTAATACCACCAGGAAGACCCATCGTTGGCGACTGCGGATCGGAATCGTACCAGCTAGCGGAATTCATAGACCACTACATCAACCCCCTGTCCCATAACCACCCCAGTTACATTAAGGACACCTTCACATTTGTCAAAAAACTACAACCCCTCGCGGTCCCCTCCAACACCTTCATTTTCTCCATAGATGTGGATTCACTTTATACAAATATCTCCACTCCACTCGGACTAGATGCAGTTAAGAAAGCTCTCCTCTCCTCTCCTCTCCCTACTCGCCCGGACCTCTATATTTTAAAATTCCTTGAGATGGCACTGACCAGAAACGACTTCTAATTTAATGACACATTTTTTCTCCAAGTTTGTGGTTGTGCTATGGGACGCAAATATTCCCCTGCCTACGCGGACATTTACTTAGCAGACTGGGAGGAGTCTGCGATGCGTAAATGCCACATCCTTCCGCTCAATTATTAAATCGCAACTAATTCGCTTTCATCGCATCTGTTCTCTCCCCCTCCATGTAGAAGAAGACGAAAACTTTGTTCAACGCTCTCTTGCCCCGTGGCTATTCAAAGCGCTTTTTGCGCACCATTAAAAGAGAAGTCTCTGAACAGTTTGCAGTAGAGCAGACCGTGGAACCCAAATCATCCTCTGACACCAACCTTATCCCTTTCATCACCACCTTTTCCCATCACCTGGGTTCCTTCAACAGGTCCATCAAGCAACATTTCCGCTCCATGCAGTCCACCGTCCCCTCACTCACCCCCTTTAACACTATTATGGCGTACCGTCGGAATAAGAACCTGAAAGACATCTTGGTCCACACAGCTCTGTACATGACCATCATCATACCCTCAAACCTGGATAGTTACTTCACAGACCTTAAATTCCTCGCCGGTACGGTCCCGGGCCAGGGGGCCCCGATCTGGCGGTCATTTACCCTCCTTTCCACCAACTTGGTCTATGTAGGAGAAACTGGAGCAACTTTGAATCTAAGACTGTATCAGCATCTATACCAAATCAAGAAAATCTACAACAATAAACTACTGTACGCCCACTTCACCCAACACACCATCTCCAACCTCTTGATCTCGGGTCTCGAGTCAAACCCCTCCTGGTCCCTCGACCAAAGGAGAGCAGCAGAAAGACGATGGAGACTTTCCTCTGAGTCCCCTAGGGGTTTCAACGACGCCTAGCCGCCACCCATGGCCGGATTCGAACCCGGCCTCCCGGTCACAGGGACGACGGCTTATCCCCTCAGCTACCCTTCCAGTGTATGGAATTGCCCCTAACCCTTAGCCTAACCCTATGGTTAGGGTAAGGGTTAACCCTAACCCTAAATCATTCAGTTGCTCCACCTCACACTCACCCGCAATGACTTCATGTTCAACAATAACCACTACCTCCAGCTGTGTGGTTGTGCGATGGGCCGGAAGTATGCGCCAGCCTACGCAGATATTTACCTGGCCCATTGGGAGGAAACGGTCTTCACTAAACTCCCCCTCAAACCCCTTCTGTACTTCCGGTACTTGGATGACATCTTTGGCCTCTGGCATCACACAGAACAGGACTTCCTCACCTTCTCAGACATCCTCAACACACATCACCCTAAAATAAAACTCAAACACCAGTTACATACACACACTGTGGAGTTCCTCGACACTGGGGTCTTTTTCCGCAGCTCCAGCGACCACAGCAAGACACTCACACCAGGGTTTTCTTTAAGGACACAGATCGCCACGCACTCCTCCATAACACCAGCTATCACCCTGGGCACACGTACAGAGGCCTGATTAAGTCCCAGCTGATCCGCTTCCACAGAATATGCACCCTCGCGGAGGATGTGGAGGAGGCTACCAGAATCCTCTTTAGTGCGCTGAGACCTAGGGGCTATTCGAGGCGCTTCCTTAGAAGCATTAAGGCGGCGGTCAGCCGCACCTTCATGGAGAAATATAAAGACATCTCCACCCGGCCGTCCGGCCCTACCCTGGTCCCCCTCATCACAACCTACTCAGGGAGCCTGAACAGCCTTTCAGGCAAACTAAAGGCCAATTTTGAGGGGGCCAGGGGGGACGTTGACGCGCTGCGGCCGTGCCGGCTGATCTCCGCCTACCGACGCAACAAAAATCTCCAGGACCTCCTGGTCCACACAAAACTAAATAAAAGCATTAAAACTAGGGAGGTGCCGCGGGTCTCTGAGGTTGGTTTCGTTCGCCTCCCCCACGTTTTCAATCCCTTCTCTCGAGAGGGGAGCAACGTACGGCAGGCCTTGACACCTAACACAAAAAACGCTATTTATGCAATCAGGTGCAAGGCCTGCCAGATACTCTATGTGGGATGAGATCAGCCTCAGAACTAAACACCAATATAGAATTAGAGACGGGGACGGCACGAGCGTTTTATACAACCATTTTAAACTCCATGGCCTCCAGAATGTACAGTCTATGGGCCTGGAGAGCAGCAGCGGCTGGAGCACGGGCCAGAGGCGAGCGGCGGAGCGGAGGTGGATCCATCGCCTGGGCACCATTGACCCGGGCGGACTAAATGAAAAATATAATTGATGGGTCCGCCTCCCACCACTTAAACATGTTTTATCAACTTTAATAACCTGTGTGATCTCCTCTCCCCCCCCCGGGGTCTCTCCCCTGCAGATGGGTGATTTTAATTCCCTTCTCTGCGGGTGTGTCAGCCTGTTTTAATCTGCCCTCCACGTATTTTAGCACTTATATTTATTTATTAATTATTTATAGATCCTCCTCATCTGGACTTTTTGTATTGGTGTGCTACATTTTTATCGCATGTTTTCAGCACTATCTTATTGGTGTTCATATTTATGTTTTTATTACTTCTTACATGTTTTATCATTTTAAATGTATATATGTGTATGTTTTTATCTGAAAATGATCAAAGCCACATGAGGACGCTTTTATTTGTTTATTTATATTGATTTTAAATGATTTTATTACCTGGAGGCTAGAAAACCACCCGCAGAGAAGAACTCTTCACCTACCTGCCACCCTTATAAATAAACAGAGCCAAAAGAACACCTGCCCTTTGGAATCTTTTAGACTTACCCGACCTCGATTTTAGTGGTTTTTGACACACACAACCCTCCAGATCCTGGGACGGGGAGATCTGCTTTTTAACATACTCTGCCGCCGTTCCGTGGTCCGGCTCCGCTCTGCACTTTTTAACCATTCGTCTGAAAAGGTCTTGTTCTCAGGGAGCTTTTAAAAGGGTTTTTATAAGGTTTATGTTTGCGGAGGGTTTTAATGTTTTTTTAAACACCTATCTACCGAGTGCCAGTGTACCACGGAGTGCACCACGCAGGGCTCCTCCGGTGTGGTGCCCGGTCCCTAACCCTTATCCTAACCCTAACCCTTATCAGTATTATTTCTCCCTGTCCTAAACACAACCACTCCTCAGTTTATGTAATTGCCCCTAACCCTTATCCTAAGGGCACTCACAAACCCAATCTGACCCCTCCCTGGATTCCTCTGTTGGGCTCCCGTTGCCCGGCGGGCCCTCTCCGGGACTCAGCTCGCCCGACCATCCCCCAGGATCTCCCCAGCCCACAATCAGTCACAAGCACAACAAACATCTCCCAGTTCCTCCTTTGCTTTCCCCTACTGAGGCGGTTTTTCTCCCCATTAACACCAGTTCGCCATTTAAATTGGGCTCTGGCTCCAGCTGCTCCACCTGGTGGCCCACGGAATCCCTTGCGTCTGCCGATTTTCCGGAGAACTTTTCCCCAGGATCCCCTCAACCCAAGTTGGACTCCAGGGTGTGCCCCGTTTACTGCCTGCCTCCAAGTTTTGGCATGCCTACCTCCCCAGAGATCGATCCCCCAGGACCCCCTCAATCTAAGTTGGATTCCAGGGTGTGCCCATGTTGTAGGACAGCTAATTATAAGCACACACACTTCCCAGCATTCGTCCATATTTAAAACTCCTATCTGACCTTAGGTCAAACAACAACACACACACACACCCATCCACTGATCCTCAGGCCCGTGCCACCATTCTCAACCGAGAATCCTAAACCCTACCCCAACACAAAACCTTATCAGTATTATTTCTCCCTATCCTAAACTCAACCACTCCCCGGCTTTCTCCTACCGTTCAACATTAACTCAACCACTAACCCTTAGCTTTTACCTATTACAATCAGCTCCCTTTTTATGTTTAAATTATTCTTTTAAAACTATTAGCACCCCTCCTAATCCCTCGGCCAAAGGAGACACGATGCCCAACCGCCGCCCCTGACCGGATTCGAACCCGGACCTCCCGGTCACAGTGGTGACGTCTTATCCCCTCAATTACCCTTCCAGTGTATGAAATTGCCCCTAACCCATATCCTAACCTTAACCCCTTACCCCTTACCATTTGGTCCAAACACAATGATCTCCGTTTTGCTCTCATTCATATTTTAAAAGTTTAGCGCCACCCAGGCCTTTCTGTCATTAAGACAGTCAACCAGGGGCATCAGAGAGCTGGTGTTTATTTTTTATTTTTAGGGGTAGATATATTTGGGAGTCGTCCGCATAAAGGTGGTAGGAGACGCCGTGTTATTTAAAAATTAGTCCAAGGGGGAAAAGGTATAAAGAAAAGAAAATGGGCCCCAAAATAGACAACCCAGTCTCACGGCATTTAGTCAGGACCTCGACACAAACTGATGGGCCCAAATGCACGACCCAGAGACAAAGTCTTAAATGTAAAAAAAGTATTTTTAATTTCAAAGGTCAGGAAATTCCTTTTAACAGAGGAGGTACTGGAATTAACAGAAAGCGCTCACAAGGAGGAAAAACTATTCATAACAAAAAGAGAACTTAAAGGGGACCTATCATGCAAAATGCACTTGTGTACATGAATATGTGTCCCCGGTGTATCGGGGAACTCACCAAGAGACAGAAAACACAACCCTCTCTTTTCCTCCATACCCAAATCTCTAAAAACCGGGCTGCAACGGAGCCGATTATTATTTGAATTGTTCTGATGTCAGAAAAGGGGTGCTCCGCCCTATATGGGCAACTCTCCACCTATCAGGGGAATAAGAGACCGCTCAAAGCGCTGGAGACGCTGTAATACATATGCCAGGCCTGTAAGTGGCGCTGTAGTATGCCACAAAAGCAGAATCAGCCCTTGCAAAAACTGGGCTGGAAAAGAGCAAATAGAGCGAAATGAGGCATGGCTAAAATGCATGATCTGTTTGGTATTTTGAAAAAAAAACTACAACTACAATATATTATTCAAATATAACATGATTGGTCCACTTTAAGTGTAAATTGGCTTGGCTTCCTATTTTGTATGGACATAAAGGGTGTAACAGTATTCGTCCCGTATGTCACGGTTCGGCACATGCAGTCACACGACGAATACGCCTTTTTTACGAGTGGGGAAAAAGGCCTGTCATTCAGGGCAGTATCCATTACACTATTTATAATCCAGGGGGCGGTATTGCGCCTAAAAGCTGTTTGCCAGCCGCCCTTAAACAACAAATGAAGAACAAGAAGAAACACAACAACAAAATGAACTAAATACAAGAAGAAGAAAAGTTAGTATGGCGATTTCAGATAACACACAGGAGCTAGAACCCACCTGCTTCTTTTAAATCAGCTGTGTGGACGACAATAACGATGGAGTGCGAGTGGTGGATCGGACGAGGACGGTGTGTCGGCGTTGTTAGACAGCGTTGCAGTATGCTAATGGGACACGCCAAACATGCTCAATCATATCAGAAGGCATCACTCAGATTTGCCAATCACCGGAGTTCGGCAAAAGACAGCAGCAGTTCAACAGCTGATCCCCGCTGTTTTCAATACATTCATATCATTAGTCAAGACTTCGACCATTATTCGGATGTATATTGTAGTGGACATTTTTATTATATCCGTATATGCTTAAACCAAATGCTTCTCATAAATGTCATGTGCTGTTTTCTTTTTCTTCTACTCTACTTTGGGTTTATTCCCAAGCGCTTCAAGGCCACAGAGCTGCTTTGGCTACTGGGAGACTCACACAGTCACACAAGAACTTCCCTACTCTGGGAACCGTTATGCTATCTACAGCTCAAGGCCAAGTGTCTAATACCATGTGAAGACAGATTTCTGAGCTTCCCTCCCTTTGCTGTATATAAGCTTTGTGACTATATTGCACTGCGCACACTCACGCAGACTATTCTATGCTCTGTGAGACCTGTGTCTATTTTTATTGTATCCTATGTTATTTGAAGCTTCAAATAAATAACTAGAAAGACAAGCTCCGTCTGATTCACTATTTATTTGTTTTGATCACTTTGACTTGTACTCTCCAGCCGTGTTGGGTCCTAGATTTCCATAGCACACACCTCTCATGACAGGGCGCCCACAGCCAAGTAACAATTACAAATGAATGAAGTCGGCACGGCAGCCCACATTGAAAATGACTCAGGCCTACCTTTGATGATAAATCACTGAAACACAAAGTCCATCCTCCTGTCCTTTTGGATGAAGCACTTGCGGGTCATGCAGCTGATCCTTTGCCACTCCAGTTTATCATTGGAACTCAATCTTGAAAATGACTCGGTTAACATTTTCGAAACGATGTCATCACTATCACTGAAGTGAGCCATCATGAACCAACTTATGCTAATTAGCTACTTCCGCCTCGCTTGACCCGTTGTTATAACAAATGCATAGACCTCACAGCGGGCGGAACTTGTCATAAAGTCCGCGATAATAAAGCCGACCCATTTAGAGGGAAGATATGATTGGTCAATTGTACAGTCATTTGACATTACTCTCTCGTGCAGTTGCTATAGCGGGCCCTCTGTGAATGTAGAGGGACCAACAATCACCTCCTATCTTCACGGTACCTCGCAGAGACGGCCAAAGGAGCTTCTTTCATTTAACCCTTCACGTTCCAACAGAAACTGAATTGGCAGATTCGAAGGATTTATTTATCTTCGGAAATGTTATTTTTAGGGCTGTCAAGTTAACGCGTTAATAGTTAATTAACGCCACTAAATATTTTAACGCAATTAACACATGTGCATTTGTTGTCCTCGGCCGCCCTGTAGTTTCAGAGCGCATCAAGTTTAAAATACCATCTGATGCCGACAGCCCCGCTCCTGCCGCCCGCTTGCGGCAGACCATATTTGAAAGTGTGCGGGGGGAGACGCCTGGGCACGTCTACGAGCAGCACACTTTCAACAAAGATCGCTAAAGCTACAGCTTGCAGGCCAATTAACATTGTGGAGGACGAGGGGCTGCATGATATAATTCGGGTCGCATCCAACGACTGCACTTACTGTATGAATTGAACACACACACTTTGTATTGTATGAGAGGTTCCAGGTTGAATTGAGGCAAATATTTGTGAGGTTGTTGTGTTAAATATTCATGAGGATATTTGTCATTGTTCAAATGATAAACAAATTTGCATAAAGCATATTTGTCCACTCATGTTGATAAGAGTATTAAAAACTTGAAAAATATCCCTCTAAGGTACATTTAGAACAGATGTGATTAATTTGCGATTTACTATGGACAATCATGCGATTACATATTGTAATCGACTGACAGCCCTAGTTATTTTAAATAAAGTTATTTTGGTAAAACTAATGAAAAATCATTTTGAAACGTGTATGACAATGAAAATCACGGTTAAATGTGTTCATTTTGTCGTAGTTGGTATCTACCATAGTAGTTACATGGAAATAAGCCCCGCCCCCTCGCCAGTGTTTGTTGTTTGAATGATGCGAGTAAACACAGCTGACAGCCGCGGTGAAATTAGAGCAATGCGAATATTCTCATTGCATCCGGTGTGAACGCAGCATTAGTAATGAGCTACAGAGGCAGCCACCTAGAATGTTTCCCTCCCAGCCGACTTCTTGCCAGTTTCCAGCCGAATCCCAACCGGAATCTTCCGGTGTGAACAGGCACAATTTCAGGGTGTCACCTATACCTCATTCAACGGTGTTTCAGAGCCGGTTCGGAGCTGGAGCTTGAAAAGCACCGGGTTTTCCTGTTCACACCGCAGCGGAGCAGCCTCTTAGCTCCGGAATCCAGTTTGTTTCAAGCACCAAAAAAATTGTCCGACTGCAGCAAAAGCACCGCATACGTCACGCTTACGTCGAGGTGGGGGCAGGGGCAGGGGCGGGATCAACTCCTGAACAACAACAAAAAGCCGGCGTTTTATCCAGTTTGTACACAACGATGGAAAAACGAAACAAGCAGCAGTGGTCCACTGAAGAGACCAGCGACCTGCTGGGAATCTGGTCCTCCGAAGAGGTACAGAGGAAGCTGGAGCACAATCGGCCATTGTTGTTGTTGTTGTCAGTGTCAGCTGTGAGGGGTTTCCGCGCGGGTTGGCTTTATGAAGCAGGCACGCAAACGGTTACGTCATGATGCAAATGATGACGCAATGACGCTGGACCAGTCCGACTCTGGGCAGTGTGAAAAGAGCTGGAGCTAAACCGAAGAACCGGTTCTGAACCTGAAAAGCTCTAGCACAGAGCTTGAACCGGAGTTGTGTTGGTGTGAATGAGGTATTAGAGATGTTGCTACGATCACACGATCTACTAAAATACAATGAGGAAATATAACTAAGTTCAATTCAATACCTTTATTTATCCGGGTGAAATCCCATTGAGATCATTGATCTCTTTTTCAAGGGAGAGCTGCAGCAGTAGGTTCCACATGAAGACATGAACAACAAAAGGACATCATACAGCAACACTTACAGGGATTACAATGTACATATCTATCCAAGTACAATTAAGGACACTTTGTTGTTGCACTTTAAGTACTTAGTAGTGTTTCCATTTTCTTATAATTATACTATTTAACATTTTAAGTTAGGCTACTAATTACTTAGATTATTTATGTTTTGTATTAACATATGATATACATTAGGCCCAACCATCAGTATATATCGAAAAAAAAGCTCCTAATGTATTAGCTGAAACATTAAGGTGATGATGAATAAATCAACTTTTACAATTCAGCTAGTCTTGGATATCGACTATATTTACAGAGATAATCAGCAGGTCCTTCTTTCGCTAAAACACTACATTCAGTTAGAACGTGTCAATAGCATCTCAAGAGAGAACGCAATCATTTCACTACGCCTGCGCTCAAACAGGATAATAACACTGATTGCAGACACTGTAAACTGCTTCAACTTGCAACATATTTGAAGATAGCTCCATATAATTATAGGTTATGATAACATAATTGATTGGAAACAATGCATCATCATTATCCGCATCGAGCGAACAATGGCCAGTCTAAAGATAATGATCTTTCCTGAAATGTATTCAACATGTTCGTTTGAAGCATACACACAATGTGCATCATTTGTATACAGTGTGTACAAGTATATTAAGCCTCACTTTGTTCCCAGCCTATATGTCTACATTTGTCTCACCTTCCACTAACATAGATATTCCAGTATTACTTATAACACAGATAATCACATTTTCTTATCGGCAGTTATCTGGTTATAGGTCTCGGATGACTTCAGTTGGTGCGATATATTGGCAGGCAATACGTCTCTAATTTTAATTAAGTAAATGTGGATTGCAAAGATATACAAATAATGGATGGAAGATAAGACATGGATTACGGAATAGGAAAAAGGGACAAAATCGGATAAAGGTAGGCAGAAAAATTTAAATACAGAGGAAGATAAGCGACACAGATGGACAATGTAAACAGGAGGGAGATCTAGGGCAAGGAGAGAAGGAGAGAAGGAGAGAGCAAGCCAGAGCAAGTTCAGAGATACAGGGGTGACCGACAGGGAACACAAACACACATACGCAAAGGGAGATTGGGAAATAAACAACATTTCATATTTTTCTGTTTCTTCATTCCCAAGCTGTCTTCACAGACCCAAACTAAATTACAAGCATGGGTACACAGTTCCACTTTAAAGTAGACAAACCTCCAGCGGCAACTTCAAATCCTACTCGGCTACTGAACCGAGAGATCAAATAGCTGACCGCTCCGCTGTCTTTTTATGCTGTTAAAAATAGATATCTGTTTTTTTATTCCTCTTGCAAGGCTGTTTGAAAGGAATTAAACATTGCCGCAAACAACATATTTCCTTAATCCGTTCCAAACCTTCCATCTACAGGCTATTGATTTATGAGTCTGTGACGAAGATGGCTTCGTCACTGTGGACTGTCGGCTTTGTATATTGTCATACTGATATTCTGTACAAACTGTCCACTGAGACAAATGTAACATGTGTGATATTGGGCTACAGTCAGAAGCAACCCTCGCTACATTGACACTTTGGTGAACCAGGAGTTCTACTTTTAGGAATTATTGTCTGTGGATTTAAGTACTTCAATGAAATAGGCCACCTTGTAACATTGATAAGAAGCATTGACATGTAGGAAAATAAACAACCGTCAGGTTGGTAGTGGGAAACTCCTTCGTCATGACTGTCGATGTCTCGTATTTAATATCATCCGCATTGTGCTGCTGGGTTTGTGTCTATACATATTTAAACAATGCCAGGGAGTCAAATGGCTCTGTGTTGTAATATTTATGAAAGACTAAGACAAATGAAGTTATCTTGATGTTTTCCTGAGTGCAGTTCCAGGCTTTCCACAACGATTTAAAGACCGAGTTGTTCTTGGTTATGAGCGCAGAGTCCGCAGGTTTGGCTGGAACACACCAGTGTTTGAGAAGGGGGAAGAGGAGCCTGGAAGACCCTCTTGTACCATAATTTCCTCCCTCAGACTTCCCTAATAATAATTTATAAGAATAACACAAAACATGTTGGCCTTCTTGTCTTGAAAATCTTCAAATATATGATAACAAATGGTCTCGTTTATTCGCAATTCTACTTAATAGTAGATAAAGTAATCGTCAGATTTTCTTGCAATATCTGTGGACGTATACAGGATTATTTTCCTCTTCAAAATAACCTAAACATGCGAATACATAAATATGCAGTAGATCTTCTTACCGAACATTGCAGATACATTTTATTTTTGTGTGGGAAAGAATGCTGGAGGTGTCCAATGGTATGTGGAGACAGATCATTGATTACACGAAGAGGGTTTTCTTTTCCTTGGTGCTTTGTTGCTCATGGAAGACAAGTGTTGCACACTGCAGTCCACTCATCTCGTTGCTGGTGAGGGACGTGGGTTTGATAGGTTTGAGCTGCCCTAATTCCCCCTGTGCCAGTGTAGTGGAACATCAAACCACACTTTGTATAAAAGCCTCTCCAGGGTGTAAACATCCAGCACCTTTTGTATCGCTTTGATGTTATCTTCTGATATTGACGCATGATGAACTCATTTCCTCTTTGTTGTTTGTTACGACCCACCTACACTTCATCAGGGGTATATTCTGTGCTTGTAGGATCTGGGTCCTCAGCCTGAGGAGCCACAACCTTCCTACGGAGCCCTCCCCTCTTTGTACACAGCTGCCGTTTTTATTTATTTATTTTTTGCATTTTCAGCTTTCTTTCTGGAATTTCCACATTTATATTGCAATCCTCAAAAGCTGTGTGTTGGTGCACAGTTCCATTGACAAATCACGAGGGTTTTTTGATGAAACTCTCAGAAGCAACAGAAGCAATGTTAACAGCACAACTCCAACAGCCTTTATTGAAACACATGGAGAACCTATACACTCGGGGAACGAGCGAACAGTTAACTTCATGCAGTTAACCGTTCGGGAAAGACTGCCAACATTCTCCCAGCATATAACGCCACCCTCCTTCACTGCTGCCTAAATCCCACACCACAAATCCGGGGGAATCAGCTTCCAAACCTAAAAGGAAAAAGGAATTCCTGCTCCAACGGGTTCTTGGTCTGGCCCCCCAGAGTCCCAAATATAATTATGTTGACCAAACGAAACAACTCTCTTACGTCTGTCGTATCAGCAACAAACCTAACATTTCCCCTCAGAAAATAGTAGCACCACAAAACCATCTACACACCACAGATCAATATCCTGGATGAGCCCCCAAAGCCTGGCAAAAAAAAGCAAAAAGCAGCTGTGTTCAAAGGAGGGGTGTGTGTTGACGACCTGGATATATTCCAACTGCCTGTGTGATTGGTTCATCAGGACCAGCACTGGAGTGGAGAGGGTCTTATCAAACAACAACTATACAATAAAGAATAAGGAAGAGTTAGGGTCTCCTCCTTGTTCACTACAGCTGGAACAAATAAATATTGCTATGGAAACAACATTAGGGAGACAGTTAGTCCTATTGCATTTTCAGATTATCTTATGATGTCTTCATTTAATTTCCTTGTTCACTGGAGTCAACATCCTACAGCAAATTGCTATATGAGTTAAGTTACCATACGACGTTGTACTTTAGATGTTCTCAGTTCAACATTAAGAGAATTATTCAAGCAGCAAACATCTATTTGCTATGTAAAGATATAGTTGTGTAATGTCTGCCTTCGCTTAACATGAGGTATTTCTCACTGAAGGTTTCTCATTTCTCTAACTCCCCTCCTTGACTCCCCTCCTCCCCTCCTATCCTCGAGACTTAGTCCCGCCCACAGGAGATGCGAGCGGAGGAGTTGAGGAGGGGAACCGAGGAGAGAGGAGGGGAAGCAGCAGGCGTTAAGAGACGTCCATTACAGCCTTACAGACAGAGGTCTGATGGACAGATGTGTTCATGACGACTTATATATTTACTTTGAATTCATTCACAGTGCGGTATAATGAGACCAACAGTCTACAGATGTGGACACACACACACATATTTATATAAATATATACAATTTCAGATTAAAACAAGTATGAGAGCACTCTCATTATAACGTAACACAATCAGAGACTGGATATATCCCCCCCCCCTCTCTCTCTGGTCGCTGAAATGGGGAATAGAAATGACGGGCCACAAAACCAAACCAACTGAGACCTGTCTGTCCGCCACATCTACACACTGTACCACACACACACACAATGTACCACACACACCAAGAGCTCCTAAAGCATAATCAGGCTGCAGCCGTTGTGTATTTTATTATGTGAAGCACTAAATGGTCTTAGAGAAATATCGACTCTTTGTTTGTAGATATCTACTAAACTACAGCATACAAATAGAGAGTAATGTAGGCCTGTTATACCAAGTGATATATATTATACACACTGCTCTGCTTTCTGCACGGACCTCACAGCTGTTCTCTCTTTAAACATTGTGTCGCGATTCAAGCAGTTAATACAATACTATCCAGGGGATGCATGCAGAGCTGTCATTGGCCAATATGTCCGGGAGTATGGGATTAGTTTTGTATCATAAAGATAAAGCAACACTTTCTCAGAATACATTTTAAAAAACTGAGTCAAGCAAAATAAAATACATTTCAAAAATAAAACTATAAGTTGCAAACAAATCATTTATGTAATCATGGAAAAGTCTTTTTTCTTTGTTTTAACAGGTTTTTGTTTGCCGTTCTTGTTTCTCAATGATCAGACTTTTGCTCTCGCTGCAGCTTTCTCTTTTGCGCTCCCTCATTTTTTGTTTGAGATTCTGACACAAACCTCCCAGGTGGGCGGGACTTTCAGGGGTGCGTCCCCATTGGCTACTCAGTTTGTTTGAGTGGCGGTGCGGTAGCTAGCTGAGCGTGGATAGAACACCCCCAGAAGAACCAGCATTTCAATTATTATAATACTACAAGTGAAAATATATGTAAATATTGATCATTTGTGCTGTACTATACGGTCTGTTTCTTTATTGTGTTAAGTGAGAAGTAAAGCTGTGCTATGAAAGTTAGCTTGTGCTACCTTTAGATCCATAACAATTCAAGCTAGTAGCCCAACAGTTAGCTACATAGCTAGCCGTGAGTGAGCGATCTTCAGACACCGGCGCACACACTCAAACGGACTTGTGTGCCTGACTCTACCAACAGGCTTTCATGATTCTGTTTAGATATGCAAGTATAAGCCATGATAGCTTATTTTATTAACACGCTAATTTGATATGGAAATCATTGGAGGCTGAGTTAACTTTGTAGGAAAACCTACCGTCCATGAGCTGCGTTTTATTTGTTAACTTCATATTTTTCATTTCCTAAAACATTTATGTTCCTCTCATATCAACAGTGTGGATCATTGAGACAGCGTGGCGTCCAGAGTCTTATCCCGTGTTCCCACTTCCTCTGAGGGGACAGCACGGGGGGGGGGCATGAAGACAGACCTGCACCAGCTTCATCCACGCGTTGCTGTTATCACTGGCTCAGTGTCATTTCATTTGACCAAATGTCTTTACATATACATTTAATAGATTTTATGTCCTTTTATTTAAAACATTCTTTGAGACTTCATCTTCTGGTTCAAATTTCAATAAATGTAATTTGTATAATCACTCGTTTGTCTTTATTCTACATGAAAATGTTCGAGATTCAAATCTGTTGATCAGTGTCTCCTCGGTTAGAGCTCCTCGACGCTCGATGCTCGATCCTCGAAGTGCATTTAGAGAAATTAGATGTCCTTCAACATGGCGCGCTGAAATCCATTTCCGGGTCACTACCGGAGGACCGAGGAGGGGAAATGAGAAACCTTCACTGTGTTGCACAGGTGTGTACCTTTTAGAATAATTTAAAATCAGGTCTACAAACATTTCTTTTTAATATGGCTTTTCAAATTTAAATGTTCTAATTTTCTAACTGTTAAACATGGTTTTCTTTCTTTTAATTAATTATTTGTGTGTATTGTGTTTTCTCTGTTTGATCCTGTAAAGCACTTTGAATTGCATTACTGTATGAATTGTGCTATACAAATAAATGGCCTTACCTTACCTGTGTGAGTGAGTACATAATGATTTACCTATAAATATGTCCCTGGATCTTGAAAGCTTGAACTCGATACTGCGCTCTCTTGGGTCCTCGGCAGCTTACGCGCTAACTGTGGAGCATATAAGATAAGTGGTTGTCAAGAATATGGATGGACGTGCATACAGATTCTCTCCATTATAGTAAGATGATCACTCTGCAGATGCAGCTGTTAATAATGATTGCACTGCATCTGCACCAAGCAGTGGAGAAAAACAATGTACATCATCAATATTCCTCAGAGAGGGAAGAGCAGCTGCGAGGAATTGATTGGTGAAGGCATAGTACATGTGGCATGCTCTATCAAAATCAGAAGGGTGACGCAACGGCTAATTTCTAGATAAATGTGGATTTATCTCAACTGCTTGTTTTATGGTTCTGTCTGATTTAAAATAAGCAAAGTATTGGATTTCTCAATGTGAAACTATTTGTCACATTCAGACGATAAATACATTACTACACGGAAAGATGACAAGCTCAGCAAATACCATCAACCTGCACTTTGATCCTACTCTCTTTATGCTATTTCTACCTGAAATTAAGAATTCAAGGCAACACGGCAGGGTCCAGGACAAATGGTTTATCCCAAGCTCCAAGGAAATGAACGAAGCAAAAAAACGTTCCAGTTGACTCACAAGGAGGCAGGGCTTAAGGAAAACGCGTGTGCGATCATAGGAATGATCATGACCCCGCCTCCAACACTGTATCCAGTTCCCTTTATAAAACCACGGTTTATCCGTCCACCATGCTACTAGTTTAGTGATTAGTTAGCATAACCTTGTATATGAATGATCTTAAATGGTATGGCTGTGCAAACATTTTTAAACTTTCATTTCATATTAATGGGGAAGCATGTGAGAAATAATGTGCATATGGGAATGTGAATGTTTTTGTTTAATACATTTATGTATACCAGAGGTGGGAGTAAGTCCTACATGTGCAAGTCATTAGCAAGTATCATATATAAACTCCCCAAACAGGCGAAAACCTACCAGTTTCACCCACTGTCTCTGCCACCTCCCTCCATGCCTGGTTCCTCCGGGTTTGTATCCCGTTAATAGTTCTGGTCGTAAAGAACCGGGTGATTTGCAACCATATTTTCTCGTTTGGAATATGAGGAAATGAACTGCGGTCTGGTTCTCCCTGCTTACACGCGGTTTGATTGGCTAGCGCTTCTACTGTCAGATTTGCATAAACGTGTTTGATTGGCTGACACTTCCAGCTCAGCTTCAAAAGTTGAACATTGCTCAACTTTGGAATCCTGGACATCCTGGAAATCTTCGCTTCGCTCCCCCACAATGCAGTTTGGCGAAAAGCGAGGCAAAGTGACGTCATCCCCATTCAAAGTCAATGGGCAGAGAAGAATTGGAAGCTTCTTCTGAAGCTGCTGTGTGGACGCACAGTCAGAGAGGAGACGTCCGAAGCTCCATAAGATCAGTTTGCGTGCCACCATGTGTAACTGGAGAGAACGCAAACCCCCTTGGCGTTTTATATAAGATATTGTGGTCGTGTTGTCTGTCCTCACGAGGACATGATGTCCGTTTCAGGGTGAGGAACACCGCGAAAAGCTCCAGATAATTTATGTGTGACCGTTGGAGGTCTCTGCTCCAGAGACCCCTCACAGGTCGACCTTCGTATATACCCCCCCAGCCCATAACCATGCGTCTGTGGTGACCACCTTCCGCGATAGGACAGCACCCATAGGCACGCCCCGTACTAGAAAAGTCGGATGCAGCCAGTGGCGCAGTGCCATTATGCATTTCATAGTGATCATCACTCTCCGCGCGCCATGACGCACGGGGTCCAGTCTGAGGGCAGCTACCCAGCGCTGAAACTCCCTCATGTGTAAGCGTCCCACTCGTACCACCAGGATGGCTGACGCCATGAACCCCAGCAATCGCAGACATGACCTGAAGAGAACATATTTGCGTGGCTGGAAATGAGCGAGGCAAGCCCTGAAGGCTTTCACACTCTCTGCTGACAGGCGGGCTGTAAAGGGCACCGAATTCAGGCGTAGGCCCAGGAAGAGTACAGTCTGGGCTGGGGACAACATGCTCTTTTCTGTGTTTATTACGAAACCCAGGTCGAGCAGGTGTTTTACGAGGACATTCGTCTGCGTAATAGCCTCCTGCTCCGACTGTGCGAGAAGGAGCCAATCATCCAGATAAGTTGCCAGGCGAATACCCTGTTGTCTTAACGGGGCTATCGCGGCTTCCGTACACCGTACAAACACTCGCGGGCTGAGAGACAGACCGAAAGGGAAGTACTCTTTACTCGCAACAGACACCCTGAAAGGCGAACCTCAGATATTTCCTGTATGGGTAATATACTGGGATGTGGAAATGCGCATCTTTCAGGTCGACTGATGTGAACCAATCGTTTTGGCGCACGAGATGCAACAGAGATGTGTGAGTGAGCCGAATCCCGTTTCCCCCGTTTGGGAACGAGGAAATACTTGGAATAAAAGCCGCTCTGACTCTGTTCGGAGGGTATTATAGATATAGCCTTCTTGTCTAGTAGCGAGAGGATCTCTTGCTCTAGAATATGGGCCGACTCTCCCCGGGCCTGTGAATACAGAATGCACGAGAAGTGAGGGGGGGGTGACAGTGAATTGGAGCCTGTAGCCCCGTGTTACCGTCTTGAAAACCCAAGCAGAATCTGTGAGCATCCTCCACTTTTCGCTTCTCAAAGCGAGCGGAGATGTCACAGCTCTGACGTCTGCCCTCAGTGTCTCTATTTGTTGTGTTATGGGGCCCTCTAGTGTCTGAACACTGTGGTTTTCATTTTTATTGACTGCGCCCTTGGCTTCAAGCCTGGAAACGACAGTGGAAAATGATTTATTTTGAAACAACAATGATGACATGTGTTTGTGTGACTTAAACAGGCAGACAACTTGCTGTCTTTGATGTTAAGTCCATTTCCCTGATGGCGCGGACTTGAGGATGACGTTCTGACATCACTCGAGGCGGTGGGAAGATGGGGGCATGGTTGCACCCCGAAAACACATGAGCATCTAACACTGGAACGTGCTCTGGAGCTGGAGAACAGGGAACTTCCAGCTCCTTCATCGAGGAGAGGAGGATGTCAGGCCGCCCGCTTCTTCTTCCTCGCCTGGTGGCTGAAAACCTGGGTCGGCTGCGCCCGAGCGGCAGCTGCCGGAACCGGAGATGTTCTTGACCAGCTCCCCCAGTAGTTATACAAATGCCATGTCCAGAATGCGAATGAAAAGAAAAGGGACCATAGGACGCAAAACTAAAAAGACAAAAAGAAGGAAGGTGAAAAGAAAAAGAAACAAAGTGAAGAAATTTAAACTAGAGGATGATGTTGTAGAGCCATTACCGGATCATAATAATCTTATAGATCATCTCCCGCCAACCGACTGCTGCGAATTACCGAAGGTTACCGAAAGATACACTTTTGTATTTAAAAGCTGAAAAGTAGATAATGAAGTACTTTGTGTCAGTAGATTTGGTTAGGATTCTGACTCTTAATGGCAGTTTGTCATTTTGAGGGTATTTCAGTGAAACAAGGCTGTTTTCAGCGTACGGTTAAATCTTTCTACCACACATGCCTTTATGTCACTGGCTGTTGCATAATGTGCAATACCTCTTTTCTTCAACAAGTTTTGAAACACTTTATTAAATAATTCTTTCCCCGCGTCTGTTTGTAACTTTTTAGGGATCTCGCTGCGTGTTAAAACTGTATCAAAAGCTTTGGTAACCTTACCTTCTTTTTCTTTTTAATGTTTGAGCACAGGTTTTTCTAAATACATTTACGACTGTTCATAAATAATTAAAGCCATCATTATATTCGGACAGCGACTGCATATCGCAGAGATCTGCTTGAAATTGTTGCAGCGGTCTGAGTACGAAAACTCTGTTTCTTACAAAATGCACCCGTGACGGCTTGTACAAATGTATATGCGTTATCCTCTGTTAAATATTCTCTGACTTTCTATATATATTTAAGTATATTACCTACCTCCCTCTGTTTACCACATGGTTGTCTCCATAGGGGGTTTATGGCTTCTCCATAGGGGGTTTGGGGTTTTCCCCTCCCCTATCCTTTAGCAAAAAGGCTGATTTTTTAAAATATCTGTTTTTTATATGCTTTACTTTGATTTAGAGCACCCAACGGATGGCTGTAAGTTGTCACCGGTGTCTCGCTGATTAAATTCATATCAAGACGTCTCTTGGCCATTTTCTCTCGACTTGAAAAATAATTAAGAGTGACGCTGGCTTTTTATTTAGACAGCCTCTAAAAGGGAGAGGGGTGAGGGGCGGGGAAAGTGTGTGTGTGTGTGTGTGTGTGTGTGTTCCCCCTCCTCCACCATGTGTTTTCTCCCATCATGTCCTGTTCGCAAAAACAGATAGGCTTAAATATATGTTTTTTTTTAGATGCTTTACTTTTGATTAATTTCATGTTATTTGCAAGTATTTGTAAGTTACATTCAATACTGTATACAGGATTAACCACACAGGAAGTGGTTCGGAGGCGGGACATATATCCTATACATATTAATTGATTGAAACAACGGCATTTTATTTCTCATTTTTTTACATTTTAATTTAAATTTTATTTTGTAAACCGGAAGCGGGGCGGGACATCCGCCGGAAGTGGGGGCGGGACTTCCGGCCGAAGAAGGCGGGACTTCGGTCAAAGAAGGCGGGACTTCCGGTCGAAGAAGGCGGGACTTCCGGCAAAAAGGGGCGGGGCGACCTGTCACTTTTTCTGCATACTAATGAGATGGACATGGCATTTATATAACTACTTCCCCCTTGCCTGGGCTGGGGACCTGGGACGGGCTGCGGTCTCTGCTGCTTCGGTATCTTGAACCGGGCAGGACGTGAGGCAGCTTGAGTGAAGGCCTGCCGCGGGACCATTGAAGGTGGCGGCTGGACCCTTTGGGGGAGACAGAGCTGGAGAGCCTCGTCTCCCTTCCTTTTTGACTCGCATCTCAGCTGCTTTGAAACTAGAGCGGAGCCAAATATGCCCTCGGGAACAATAGGCATGTCCAGAACATCCTCTTTTTCCCGGTCTGGAAGGTTGGTCAGGTTTGAGCTACCTGGCTCTCTCGACAGAAAGAAACGGCGAGGCAGATTAGAATATGAACTGGTGTGTTAATATTGCTCAGTCTTCTTGCAAAGCAAAAAAGTAACCGGCAAGCGCCCGTCGACCGAATGTTAGCTTGGGTTCAGTCTGTGGACCGTTAAGCTAGCCCGGTTACTGATAAAACGAGATGTGCTCTGAAGCGAGAAGAGGTGTTTGAATGACGCTGCGTTGTAGCGCAAGCTACTTAAAAGGTGGGTGGATTCCCTGACGTAGACGTCAAGATCACCAGACAATCGGGATTGGTGTAATGAGATTGATGCTTCTGTTTGCATACACGTTGAGGCGCATCCCATAGTGAGACATCGAACGGAGTGTTATGAATGAGAACACACACACTTCATGCACCCTGACCGGACATCTCCTTCATAAAACGAGTAATAGGGGGATTCATCGGGCAGTTCGATGTGTGTGTGTGTGTGCGCGTGTGTGTAGGGTTAACATGTAGCAGCCTGCGGTCGCTCTTTAGCTGTTCTAATGAAAGTAAACGCAGTGAAGGCGTTGCGTAAAAGGCACAGCTCTTTGCGCGCCGGTGCTGCACTTCTCAGAGGCGGAGTTACACGTCCCGCTGCCTCCTGGTGCTGTCGCGATTTTATGAAGTGACTGAGAGTCCGAGTTCGAAATATATCTAAAATAATATATGCACTGCCATTTCCCAACATAAACATTACAGTCTGCAATGAAACGGCTGTCTCCTGTGTGCTCCACTTCCTACTTGGCGCTCCGGTAACTTTCTTGTGCGAACGAGATACAGTATCTTTTTTTATTTTCCTTGCCTTTTAGAGGCTCCGTGCAAATATTTAATTTTAAAAAGTAAAGTCCTTTCAAGTCAAGTCAAGCATACCAAGTCAAAGTCAAGTCTCAAGTCCAAAAATATGCGACTCGAGTCCCCACCTCTGATGTAGGCCTATACAAAGGAGCAAGCATTGGATCAGTAACCATCACTATGTAATGTGAACTTTTTAGCTTGATATTTTTTACACAAACAATACAGAAAATATTGGAGCGCTAAGAAATGTCATGAGCATCAATGTCCAAAGAAATAGTTGTTTTAATCAATCAATGTGATCATGTCCGTGATCCCACACACACTCACACGATGAAAGATGCCTTGTTAATCGAGAAACCTGTGAACTATCACCAAAATAAAAGATTGCCAATATAACCATGAAAGCAATACACAACAAATAGCACTTTGAGTTTTGTTTAAGCTAATGAAAAGTGCGCTTGTAAATAAAATTGATGATGATGAAGACCATTCTTGTTTGTGTATTTTAATGTTCAGTTTGAGCTGACATAGGCGAGGCAAGTTTATTTATATAGCACCTTTCAACACAAGCCAATTCAAAGTGCTTTACAAAAAAGGCATTTAAAATCAGTCATTAAAAAGAGAAGATAATAAAATAAACATTAAAAGACATGGATAAAAGTTACAGTGCAGTTTAAGATGTGAATAGTTCAATTAAAAGCAGTGACAAAAAGAAAAGTCTTCAGCCTGGATTTAAAAGTAGTCAGAGTTGCAGCGGACCTGCAGGTCTCTGGGAGGTTGTTCCAGATATTTGGAGCATAATAACTGAACGCTGCTTCTCCATGTTTAGTTCTGACTCTGGGGACAGAAAGCTGACCAGTCCCTGAAGACCTGAGAGATCTGCACTCTAAAAACAAATGCTTTGGCTCAACAAAGAAAATCAACGCAACAGTTTGCATCAATGTTCATTGAGTTAAGATAACTTCTAATGAGATTGTCTTAAAGCAACAAAGTTATTTGAGTTAGGGGAGAAGGCTTTTCTTCTACAATCAGAGGTGTTTAATTACCACTTACTTAATAATTGGTAGCATAAACACAAGTTTTGAAGTTGATTACTCAAAAGATTAAGTTGTTCCAACGAGTTTTACCACATGATTTAAAAGGAATTGTAAGTTGTATGCACTTAATTACCCTCATTGTGAACACACGTTTTTAAGTTGACAACCGTTTATAAATGAAGTTGCTCCAAATATATTGTATTCAATAGTTTTTTTTCTTAGCTTTTTCCATGTTTTTGCCTTTAAAGAAAGACATTAATTGATTCCACAACAAGAATATTAGGCAATTCACTTTTTATTTTGAACTGCAGTTGTTTATTTCAACACATGATGTTTCAATCAGGAGAGAATTCATTTAGTTTGAACATGTATTGACACGTGCCATATGATAAGGTGCATGAACAGCTGAAATCACAGCTGACTGCAGGAGAGAGGAGAACCATTTTATAGTTTGGCTGCAGCTCGCTGATTGGCTGCTGGAGAATGAGGTGAAATGTAATAGGTTAAAGAGAACGCCTGTGATGAGCTGATTGTATGCATCTGCGGAGTGAATGTATCACACCCCGTCTTCCTGAAAGAACTTGCGCTGAGCTTCATTTCAATCTTGAGAAAAAAGATAAATAACACAAATTTAAATTTCCCCACAAATAATAAATAAACACATTAGCCATATTACCAAGGGACACAGCAAATACATGCTGCCATCACATCAAAGTTAGAGGCCTTTGCATGTTTAAAACCAGTGCCAAATGTGTCATATCTGTAAACCTTTTGTAAAACTACAGAAACAAACTCTCAATGGCCACCAATCTGCAGATCACACACATCCATTTGACAAAAGATGTAACAAAGATATTTACACTGCTGACCAGAGGTTGCGTTAACCGAATATTTTCCGTCTATGACGGATTTTTTTTAACAATGACGGACACATCTGAAAGCAGTCCGTCATTTTGACGGATTAGAACAAACTCGGAACAGCGCCAAAGTTTCCCCGCAGCGAGGCTCCGGTGTTCTGCCGTGTTATGCATGCCCTCCAAAAAGGAAATCATACCGTTTCCAAACCTAACTGCCGTACAAATCATTGAAATGTCTGTGAGTTTTGGCTTTCCGCTGTGCACGCTCCCGCGAGGTGCAGCAGCCATGCATAACGCGGCGCATGTGAACTGTCCCCCCCCCCTTCGTCAGAGTTGTGTAAAGGCCGACGGGTAATTCTGGATTTTGACGGAAGTTTTACGATCCTGCCCGTCAAAATGACGGTCTAGCACAACCTCTGCTGCCGACAGTTATTATTTCAAACAGCATGAACACATTTAACGCAGAATGCTTGCTCATTTGTTTGAATGCATGTGGACATATTTTGTCAAACACCACCGTGCAAGTTTTAGTGTCCCTTCTCATCTTTTTTGCAGGTTCCATACAATACTTGAACTGGTTAAGTGAAGAGCAGAAGCCACTTTTCAAATGTTACACAATCCTTTTCCCATGCCATTGCTGTCAACACCTATCCATGCTGAACGCTGCTAAGATATTATTGATTGGGGTGTGGCCAAAAGGGCAATATGCTTCAGAATGTAACTGACAGAGCAGTACTTTTGTCCTGTGTTTTTACACTGTGTACATGGATTTTATTTTATTTCACGATTTTGTCGCTAAACGCAGAATGCTTGCTCATTCATTTGTTTCCCTCCCTCACCGTAAGGGCCTCGGGCCGGCCGTTTGTCGCATACCCGCGCATTGAAAATGGTGAGCGCGAAGTGGACAGAATCGGGCCTCCAAAAAGTTTCCCTAGGGGGGTCCCCGTGAAGCCTTAAAAATAAGCGGTCGCCGCCGACGCATCCGGGCCGCCCGGACGATCGCCCCGGGCAAAAGACCTAAGCTCAAGCACCAGAGGGGGCCGCGCTGCGATTTTCCAAAGTTTTCGTCGTTTTGCCGAAAACACGCTCCTCATTCACTTCCAATACATAAAACACAATGTATACGTATTTTAAGTGGACAGTCCACTCCAAATAGGAGTGGACTGTCAGAAAAAGATTGACAGAAAAAGCAACCTATCGCTTTCCAGTCTGTTAACCCAGAATGCAAAGCGATATAACATCAGTCAAGTGCCGGGTAGTGATGGGAATTCCGGCTCTTCTTGGTGAGCCGGATCATTTGGCTTGGCTCACCAAGAAGAGCCGGCTCTTTCGGCTCCCAAAGGGCTCTTCAGTTTACCACATATTATACCTTTTATAATTAAATCAAATGCCATGCCTCATTTCGCTCCATTTGCTCTTCCCAGCGCTGTTTTTGCAGGGGGCTGATTCTGTGAGCTGCAGCTGACCACGCCCCCCTGCAGGAGAGGGGAGCGTGCTCTGAGATCAGCTGCTAGGCTGCACACGTCCTCCATGTTTTATTCTTGTAGAAGTAAGAAGAGGCAGTAATGGGGCAGAAATCCTCCATTTTACGCAACGGTCCAGACATAGACATCATAGCTACGGCGACACATATTCAGTTGCCAGTTAATTTGGCATTAGGGCAGGGATATCTTTCAGGGTCTGACATAATGAATTGTGCTACTTTTAAAGCAAGCAACGATGTTTTCAAATCTGTAATCAAAAAGCTCCTCAAAAACGCTATCGAAGCAGTTCCTGCCTTTGTTATGTTAGTTCAAACAGTAACAACGGACTACTTTTCTTAGCGGATGCATGTCAATTCAAATCAATACATAAAACTATTTTTTAAATCAATAAAATCATTTTCTAAATCCATAAAAGCATTTAAATTAATATTGGGAGTCATGTCGTTACTTTGTTGAGAATGTGGCCATGTGTAATAAGCGGGATAATGTGCACATTGCAGATTGCATAATGTGCCTTCATGCCGATCTAGATCCCTCCGCGAGAGCCGGCTCCCGTCGTTCACTTAAAAGAGCCGGCTCTTTGAGCGAGACACACACACACACGTTACATTAGCATGCTAACACTCAGAGCTAACCTGAGAGAAAGAGAGAGAGAGAGAAGAGAGCGAGGAGAGAGGAGAGAGAAGAGAGAGAGAGAGAAGAGAGAGAGGAGAAGAGAATATTGGACCTATGTATCATTTCATTAGAACTTGTATATAGTTTATATGAAGCTTAAAGCAGTTTCTAAGAACTTTCAAAACCCGAGTACAAAGTTTAGGAGCTGCATGACACACACACAAACACACACACACACAACCACTGCGCGATAAACACACACACACACACACAGAGACAACACACAGACATAGACAACACACACACACACACACAAACACACACACACAACACTCACAGAGACACACATAAACACACATAAACTCACCACACACACAGAGACACACAACAGACATTTAACACACACAACACACACACCCACCCCCCTCAGAATGTTAGTATCTCTCAGAGTCCTCCAGGTTTCTCGGTCTTGAGACAGGTGAGAGAGACCGAGAGAGAGAGACATGTGAGAAGAGACAGGTGAAGAGCGAGAGAGAAGAAGATAGAGAGAGAGAGAGACAGGAGAGAGAGAGAGAAGAGAGGTGAGAGAGAGAAAGAGAGAAGAGAGACAGTGAGAGAGACAGGTGGAGAGAGAGAGACAGTGAGAGAGACAGAAAGAGACAGGTGAGAGAGACAGGAGTGAGAGACAGTGAAGAGACAGAAGAGAGAGAAGAGAGAAGAGAGAGAGGAGAGAGAGAGAGAGAGAGAGAAGGAGAGAGAGGTGAGAGAGGAGACAGTGAGCGAGACAGGAAGAGAGAGACCATGTAGAGAGAGACATTGAAGAGGAGAGAGAGAGAGATAGAATAGAGAGAGAGACAGTGAAGAGAGAGAGACAGTGAGAGAGAGAGGAGAGGAGAGAGAGAGAGAGAAGAGAGAGAGAGAAGAGAAGAGAAGAGAGAAGAGAAGAAGGGGGGGAGAGAGAAGAGAAATATTGGGACCTATGTATATTTCATTATAACTTTGAGAGACCCATTTGAGGACCCATTTGAGTCGGGTGTCTAAGTTGAGTGTTCTACTTGTTTATTGTATTCCTTGTACTTATATTTGTGTTTTATGTTTAAGATTTCAGGACATGGAGTGGTTTCTTAGCCTGCTTGTTATGTGTTTCTTAACAGAGAGAGGTTAACATGCCATTTTAGTTTTATGTATTCATGTATTTGTTTCTGTTCAAGAACCCAAATAGAGTTGTTGTAGTTATCCCATGTATACATAAAACGTGTTATTCAGCTCCTTGCAATTTGGGATTTTATGTTTGTTTGGTTGGTAGACCTCGGTGAGCTAGTCATTTCAAAAGTAGCCCACCGGCCCAAAAAGTGTGGGCACCCCTGCCGTAGATGATCCAGTTATGTATTTGAAGTGGGCAGTCCACTTCAAATACCCTAGATAAAGCAGTTATGTATTTGAAGTGGACGGTCCACTTCAAATACTTGACTAGTGTCCTCTGTATCACAGGAAGCTGATACTTGAACTGTGCTATGTAGGACACCTTGCGATTCATTCTGTGTGGAAATGGAGACAATTGGTCTCCAAACGTGTTGCAGGGACACGTGGGGCCCATTGATCACACCTACACAGTTTGGGGGCCATTCATACTGGTTGACTCTCTAAAAACAGTTGGAATATGGAAATGTCCATGTCCACTTCAAATACATTACAGCAGTGTATTGTGTATTTGTAGTGGACAGTCCACTTCAAATACATTACCGCAGTGTCTTGTGTATTTGAAGTGGACAGTCCACTTCAAATACCCTAGGTAAAGCAGTTATGTTTTGGAAGTGGACAGTCCACTTCAAATACATTACCGCAGTGTCTTGTATATTTGTAGTGGACAGTCCACTTCAAATACATTACCACAATGTCCTGTGTATTTGAAGTGGACAGTCCACACCTGGGATCTCTCCAGGGTCCTGGAGAGTCATTTTAAACGGTTTTAAATAGTTTTTTCACTTTAAAAAAAAAGCGTTCTGCCCTAAAAATGATTTTGATCATTATTACCATTATTAAGGGCCTGCAGGAACACTTTTCCAACGTTTCAAACACTTATTCCTGGGTATAAATGCCATGTTAGGCCTCCTGCTCTCTGGGTAAAATATCCTACTATTTAAAACACTTTTGCCGACGTTCCAAGCCATTTTCCCCAAGTTTCAAACACTTATTCCTGGGTAGAAACTCTCACTGCGATTCATTCTGTGTGGAAATGGAGACAATTGGACGATGTCAAACTATTTAGCAACCTTGCAGTGTCTCCAAACTTGTTGCAGGGACACGTAAGGCCCATTGATCACACCTACACAGTTTGGGGGCCATTCACACTTGACTCTCTAAAGACAGTTGGAATATGGAAATGTGCATGTCCATTTCAAATACATTACCGCAGTGTCTTGTGTATTTGAAGTGGACCATCCACTTCATTTTTTTCTCAAATTATGATTTCTGCCTAACAAAACTTGACTTGATTGATTTAATTATTATCTGGAGCCCTGAAATTCTACACCAGTGTACTACATATAGCAAGGAATATTTGCTGTGAATATCAATTGCGTCACTCATATGCTTGAGTTTATATCAATGTTATGACACGGAAACATGGTTTGTCCGATAGTGCTACTAATTCGTATATTCTGATAACAACGTCTGTTTGGTTCGGGCTCAATGGCTATTCCCCACCTTTAATTATTCCGCATCCAATGGTACCATCCCTGAGTCTCTAGGACGTCAGGGGGCGGAGCTAGGGCAGAACGTCAGATTCGGAAAATGGGATTTCACGTTTTTTAATCATAAATATGTTATAGGAGCGAACGGTAGCAGCTGGATAGGTCCTCAGGGGGCGGAGCTAGGGCAATCAGACGTAAATGGCATTAATGCATGATGGCATTTGATTGAAAAAAAGTTCTGGGTGGCTTAGGGTTCCCATATTTAATATTCCTGATCTGGGCCCTATTTAGAGGCCCCCTGTGTCCCCAAATGTTGCAAGCGGGTTCCACACAAGTACAACAACACACTCTCAAAGTTTCGGAGCGCCAACCACATTTTTTCAATGAGTTACAGACCACTCTTTCCCCATGTAAGTCAATGGGAAAAAGTGTTTCCGGGCCCAGCAACCAAAAGGAAGTGAAGTACCGCCGTTTGACCAGCACGAATATTCTCATCAGACTCCGGCGCACTTCCTGGGGGCTTGGGTTGTATCTGTCACTACCCGATCCATCCCCCTGCCCGATCGGTACTGCGCAAGTGCGCGATGGTCCGCCATATTGGACAACTCCGGACAGCAACACCAGGTGGACACTTGACACAGTGGCTTTTAGCAAAGCTCAAAAAGAAAACTCGAGAGAGATGAGTTATTGTTATTACAACGTGACTTCACTATTATTTAACAACTATTTTTATTGGGTTCTTTTAATTGGGGTTAAGTACATTGTCAGAATAAGTGAGGAATGAATTAAACTTCTGTTAGACAGCCATATGCCATACATTTTTACATTCATTCACAGTAAATATGTATTCAGTATGATAGCTGTCTAACAGAAGTTTAATCTAATTAATCTATTCAAAATGGACAAACGATGCATCGAATGACATCTACAGATCAAGACGAAGCTAACCGAAGTACTCACAGACTTCTAGCGTGTGAAAAACGTGTGCAAAGTATCCGCAAACGGACCAGTGTCTGTGATGCTAGCTTTGCTGCTAGCGGTTAGCATTTTCAATGGAAAAATACATTGAAATGGCTGCCGTTAGCTTAGCGACTAGCGGTTAGCATAATATTAGTATTTCACACATTCACTGTTCACCCTGACATAAATTATAATGTAACCCATTATTCCTCTCTTAATTCAACACAATTGTTTTATATTTAATAATTCCATAATAACTAAACCTATATTAATTAACTGAAAAGTATCCCTCTCTCAATTCAACTCATTTTAAATAATTTTCATATTTCCATTAAAAGGTCTCAGGCAGGTAACGTACCCGGGTCATCCAGTGCAAAGACTAACGCTTATCTCAGTACGACACAGGGCCGCATAGAGATTACAGGGAAAAAAGTCTCCTATATACGGATATATTTCTCAGTATGTCAACGGGACATTTTCATATATTTTCCGCCATCAAAATGTATAAATGACACATCAAATCACATCTAAAGACCAAGACAAATTGAATGGTACTGCCAGTATGTGAAAAACGTGTGTTTTACATTTAATAGTTACAAAATGAATAAACCTATTATACTAACTACCCTAAAGTACTATAACACTAACTATACAATAATCAACTTCAAATATGGAGAGTCTGAGAAGACAAATTTCCACATATAATTATCTCTTGACTAAATATAAAAAATGTTGCATGCATGCCATAGCATGGATTCGAACTCGCGACCATCCGCACCAATGAGCAACGCTGATATCACTGCAACTGCACTGCTTAGAATCTGCCAGCCTTGTGGTGGGGGAGGGGAATAAAATGAAATGGCTCTTAGTACTGTGTACACGGTCGCAGGGTCCCCACATTTTGCAAGCAGGTTCCACACAAGTGCAACAACACACTCTCAAAAGGCTAGGAGCGCCAAGCACATTTTTTGAATTGTTTTTCAATTTGCTCATTCTTCTCCAGCAAAACCCTGTCTGACTCTAAGAGGAAATCAGGATTTTGTGAGAAAGTTTGCATTTGATTGAAAAAAAGGTTCTGGGTGTTCTAGGGTTCCCATACTTCAGATCCCTGATCTGGGCCCTATTTAGGCCCTTTTTGGGCCCTGTGAAAAAATTATCTATTTATATCTCTTTTCGGATTTCACGTTTTTTTTATTAAAAATATTTTATAGGAGCGAACGTTAGCAGCTGGATCCCTGAAATGATACACCAGTGTACTACATATAGCAGGGGAATATTTGCTGTGAATATCAATTGCGTCACTCAAATGCTTGATTTTATATCAATATTATTCCAATGAAAAGCTAATTTGTCCAAAAGTGCTACTAAGTCATATCTTTTGATAACAACGTCTGATCGGTTCGGGCTCAATGGCTATTCCCCACCTTTAATTATTCAGCATCCAATGGTACCCTCCCTGAGTCTCTAGGACCTCAGGGGGCGGAGCTAGGGCAGAGCGTCAGATTCGGAAAATGGGATTTCACGTTTTTTAATTATAAATATGTTATAGGAGCGAACGGTCACAGCTGGATCCCTGAAATTCTACACAAATGTACTACATATAGCAGGGAATATTTTCTGTGAATATCAATTGCGTCACTCATATTCTTGAATTTCTATCAATGTTAAGACACGGAAACACACGGAAACGTGGTTTGTCCCATTGTGCTACAAATTCGTATCTTTTGATAACAACGTCTGATCGGTTCGGGATCAATGGCTATTCCCCACCTTTAATTATTCCGCATCCAATGGTACCCACCCTGAGTCTCTAGGATCTCAGGGGGTGGAGCTAGGGCAGAGCGTCAGATTCGGAAAATGGGATTTCACGTTTTTTAATTATAAATATGTTATAGGAGCGAACGGTAGCAGCTGGATCCCTGCAATTCTACACCAATGTACTACATATAGCAGGGAATATTTGCTGTGAATATCAATTGCGTCACTCATATGCTTGACTTTCTATCAATGTTATGACACAGAAATGTGGTTTGTCCGATAGTGCTACTAATTCGTATCTTTTGATAACAACGTCTGATTGGTTCGGGATCAATGGCTATTCCCCACTTTTAATTATTCCGCATCCAACGGTACCCTCCCTGCATCTCTAGGACCTCTGGGGGCGGAGCTAGGGCAGTCAGACATAAATGGAAGTAATGCATGATGGCATTTGATTGAAAAAAAGTTCTGGGTGGCTTAGGGTTCCCATATTTCATATTCCTGATCTGGGCCCTATTTAGAGAACCCCTGTGTCCCCAAATGTTGCAACAAGTGCAACAACACACTCTCAAAGTTTCGGAGCGCCAACCAAATTTTTTCAACGAGTTACAGACCACTATTTCCCCATATAAGTCAATGGGAAAAAGTGTTTCCGGGCCCAGCAACCAAAAGGAAGTGTAGTACCGCCGTTTTACCAGCACAAATATTCTCATCAGACTCCGGCGCACTTCCTGGGGGCTTGGGTTGTATCTGTCACTACCCGATCCGTCCCCCTGCCCGATCGGTACTGCGCAAGTGCGCGATGGTCCGCCATATTGGACAACTCCGGACAGCAACACCAGGTGGACACTTGACACAGTGGCTTTTAGCAAAGCTCAAAAAGAAAACTCGAGAGAGATGAGTTATTGTTATTACAACGTGACTTCACAATTATTTAACAACTATTTTTATTGGGTTCTTTTATTTGGGGTTAAGTACATTGTCAGAATAAGTGAGGAATTAATTAAACTTCTGTTAGACAGCTATCATACTGAATAAATATGTACTGTGAATGTATGCAAAAATGTATGGCATATGGCTGTCTAACAGAAGTTAAAATCATTCCAGATCAGGAATATGAAATATGGGAACTGTAAGGAAATATTTGTATGTATTCATGTTAGCAAACTATGAATAAGCTTAAAAGGGGAAATGATTTGTGTAGAAAACAGTGAATATAAGACATTGAGCTGTCTGAGTGGAAAAGTACAGTACGGTGTTAAAGTCCAAACTGCTGAGGAGCCTCAGTGGAAATATACGGTGTCAATACTGTGTGGTACAAAAAAGCGGGGTCAACCAGATTAAGAACAGAGGCATCCTGTTATGTCCAAACTGATAAGCCAAAAGGTTGCAGAACTCATTATTCTCACACTAAATCACCCACCAAGCAGGCGCAACAGTCCACAAGGGCAGTCTTGTGAGTGAAACTTAGAAAGTGAGGTGTTGGAGATATTTGGGCAGCCAAAGGCCAAAGGTCTGGAAGGGAGGTTCAGATAACTCCCCCCATTGTTAGCAATGTATAAAAGACAGGAACCAGTCTGTGTTCAGTCTCTCTCTCCTCTGGCTGGCTCACGTGAGTATCAGGTAAATGTGGGATCCCACAGATAATTGTATTTAATTTGTACTGTATTTAATGTGTACTGTATTTGATTGTATTGCATTGTCATATTACCATTAAAGTGGATTATTGTTAAACGGTTAATTGTATGCTCTGGATTTCCTTCCTGTAAGATATCAGCTTGTTTAGGGACGCGCGGAGATTAGAAAATGCGGACTAGTTATCCCTATAAATCTCTAACAGAACCCTAAGCCACCCAGAACTTTTTTTCAATTAAAAGCCATCATGCATTACTGCCATTTACGTCGGACTGCCCTAGCTCCGCCTCCTGAGGTCCTGGCGACTCAGGGAGGGTACCATTGGATGCGGAATAATTAAAGGTGGGGAATAGCCAATGATGCCGAACCGATCAGACGTTGTTATCAAAAGATAGGAATTTGTAGCACAATCGGACAAACCACATTTCCGTGTCATAACATTGATAGAAAGTCAAGCATATGAGTGACGCAATTGATATTCACAGCAAATATTCCCCGCTATATGTAGTACATTGGTGTAGAATTGTAGGGATCCAGCTGCTACCGTTCGCTCCTATAACATATTTATAATTAAAAATCGTGAAATCCCATTTTCCGAATCTGACGCTCTGCCCTATCTCCACCCCCTGAGGTCCTAGAGACTCAGGGATGGTACCATTGGATGCGGAATCATTTAAGGTGGGGAAATAGCCATTGATCCCGAACCGATCAGACGTTGTTATCAAAAGATACGAATTAGTAGCACTATCGGACAAACCACATTTCTGTGTCATAACATTGATAGAAAGTCAAGCATATGAGTGACGCAATTGATATTCACAGCAAATATTCCCTGCTATGTGTAGTACATTGGTGTAGAATTTCAGGGATCCAGCTGCTACCGTTCGCTCATATACACTATTTATAATTAAAAAACGTGAAATCCCATTTTCCGAATCTGACTCTCTGCCCTAGTTCCGCCCCCTGAGGTCCTAGAGACTCAGGGAGGGTACCATTGGATGCGGAATAATTAAAGGTGGGGAATCGCCATTGATGCCGAACCAATTAGACGTTGTAATCAAAAGATACGAATTTGTAGCACAATCGGACAAACCACATTTCCGTGTCATAACATTGATAGAAAGTCAAGCATATGAGTGACGCAATTGATATTCACAGCAAATATTCCCTGCTATATGTAGTACATTGGTGTAGAATTGTAGGGATCCAGCTGCTACCGTTCGCTCCTATAACATATTTATAATTAAAAATCGTGAAATCCCATTTTCCAAATCTGACGCTCTGCCCTATCTCCGCCCCCTGAGGTCCTAGAGACTCAGGGATGGTACCATTGGATGCGGAATAATTAAAGGTGGGAAATAGCCATCGAGCCTGAACCGATCAGACGTTGTTATCAAAAGATACGAATTAGTAGCACTATCGGACAAACCATGTTTCCGTGTCATAACATTGATATAAACTCAAGCATATGAGTGACGCAATTGATATTTACAGACAATATTCCCTGCTATATGTAGTACATTGGTGTAGTATTTCAGGGCTCCAGCTGCTACCGTTCGCAGAAATCATACTTTGAGAAAAAATTGAAGTGGACGGTCCACTTCAAATACACAAGACACTGCGGTAATGTATTTGAAGTGGACATGCACATTTCCATATTCCAACTGTCTTTAGAGAGTCAAGTCTGAATGGTCCCCAAACTGTGTAGGTGTGATCCAATGGGCCTTACGTGTCCCTGCAACACGTTTGGAGACACTGCAAGGTTGCTAAGTAGTTTGACATCGTCCAATTGTCTCCATTTCCACACGGAATGAATCGCAGGGTGAGTTTCTACCCAGGAATAAGTGTTTGAAACGTGTGGAAAATGGCTTGAAACGTCGGCAAAAGTGTTTTAAATAGTAGGATATTTTACCCAGAGAGCAGGAGGCATAACATGGCATTTATACCCAGGAATAAGTGTTTGAAACGTTGGAAAAGTGTTCCTGCAGCCCCTTAATAACGGTAATAACGATTAAAATCATTTATAGGGCAGAGCGTTTTTTTTTAAAGTGAAACATTTTTTTTAAACCTTTTTAAATTACTCTCCAGGACCCTGGAGAGCTCCCAGGTGTGGACTGTCCACTTAAAATACACAGGACATTGTGGTAATGTATTTGAAGTGGACTGTCCACTTCCAAAACATAACTGCTTTACCTAGGGTATTTGAAGTGGACATGCACATTTCCATATTCCAACTGTTTTTAGAGAGTCAACCAGTATGAATATTTGGAGTGGACTGCCCACTTCAAATATATAACTGGATCATATATGGTATTTGGAGTGGACTGTCCACTTCAAATACATATACATTGTGTTTTATGTATTGGAAGAGGGCAACGGCCCCCCTGTGGACGAGGCGCACGTTTGGGCTAAACGACGAAATCGCAGCGCGGCCCCCTTTTGGTGCTCGAGCTTAGGTCTTTCGCCCGGGGCGATCGTCCGGGCGGCCCGGACGCGTCGGCCGCGACCGCTTATTTTTAAGGCTTCGCGGGGACCCCCCTCGGGAAACTTTTTGGAGGCCCGATTCTGTCCACTTCGCGCTCACCGTTTTCAATGCGCGGGTATGCGACAAACGGCCGGCCCGAGGCCCTTACGGTGAGGGAGGGAAACAAATGAATGAGCAAGCATTCTGCGTTAAATGTGTTCATGCTGTTTGAAATAATGACTGTCGGCAGTGTAAACATCTTTGTTACTTCTCTTGTCAAATGGATGTGTGATCTGCAGACTGGTGGCCATGGAGAGTTTGTTTCTGTAGCTTTAAAAACACTTTACAGATGTTACATATTTGGCACTGGTTTTAAATCTGCAAAGGCCTCTAATTTCGATGTGATGGCAGCATGTATCAGCTGTGTTCCCGTGTCCCATGGTAATATGGCTATTGTGTTTATTTATTATTTGTGGGGCAATTTAAATGTGTTTTTTATCTTTTTTTTCAAGATTGAAATGAAGCTCAGCGCAAGTTCTTTCAGGAAGACTGGGGTGTGTATACATTCACTCCGCAGCTGCATATAATCAGCTCATCACAGGCGTTCTCTTTAACCTATCACATGTCACTTCATTCTCCAGCAGCCAATCAGCGAGCTGCAGCACTATAAATGGTTCTCCTCTCTCCTGCAGTCAGCTGTGATGTCAGGTGTTCATGCACCTTATCATATGGCATGTGTCAATAAATGTTCCAACTAAATAAAGTCTCTCCTGATTGAAACATCATGTGTTGAAATAAACAACTGCAGTTCAAAATAAAAAGTGAATTGCATAATATTTTTGTTGTGGAATCAATTAATCTATTTCTTTAAAGGCAAAAACATGAAAAAGCTAAGAAAAAAACTATTGAATACAATATATTTGGAACAACTTAATTTATAAATGGTTGTCAACTTAAAATTGTGTGTTCACAATGATGGTAATTAAGTACATACAACTTAAAATTCCTTTTAAATCATGTAGTAAAACCAAGCGGCAAACTCTGGGGAAGAGCCGGGAAGCCAATACGGAAGTGTCACACACTGCAGTCCATATATTGGCCGATAGGCGATGGCTGCAGAAAGGAGCAATTTCCATAGACCCCATGTTAAAATGCCCAACTTTACAGCAGAAAAAAACATGTTTCTACCCCTGGCTCCATACATTTTATTCTGGATATAGTTAGATTCCACCTTCATGATTATGGATCTGTGAGTGAATTGTTTTCTAACGCGACCCTTTTATTTATATTAGGTCTTAAAGTGTGTGCATAAATTAGGGCGTGATCACATTGAGTGACGGCTCTGTCAAGTGCCTGCCGCTGTTAGCTTCTTGTCTCTCCGCTAGCTGCTCCGTGAAGCTAGCTACAGAGACTCTGCCTGCTCAGCTCATCCAGGAAACACAACTTGTAGCCGGCCGTGATTGTTTGTTCTTCATGCTTATATATCGGACGATTGTGACTCGCTCTGCGGTTAAAACAGACGGTGCATGAATGCGGTAAGTACAAATTTCGAATGCTTTATTTATGTGTTAATGATTTTAATCAGCTACGTAATGAATAGTAAGGCTTGGGTTAGCATGTAAGCTAGTGGTAGCTACATCGGTGCTAACGATTGTAATCGTAGCCTCCAAGTTAAAATAATAGGCTGTGTATATATAAAGGTTAAAACGAAATAGACAAGCGTTAAGTGGGATAATACTGTTGAACAAACGGCTTCTGTTTGAGGTTGATAAAATAAGGTTACATCCTTGTAACTTAGAGATATTTTATTATGTTGGTAGAACTGCATCGCTAAGGTTAATTTAAATTGGCTATGATCAAGTATGTAGACAAGCTAATGTCGAAGTATTTATGTGAAATCAACCTCACAATAAGATGTGTGTATATTACAATTATTAATGTCATATTTCAAGATTATTAGTTAGATTATTACTTTAGATATTGGTTGAGCTGGAGTTCATTATCGAGCTTACACGTTAACGTCAGTCATATGAAGAACAAACCCAAACCTTGTTGTTTTTATTAATTGCATTACCAAATGGGTAACAAACACAACTTCCAAAGTTACAGTAAAATAAAAAGGACCCTGACTCGGACAATACACAATCCAACAGAAGATAATAAGTTATATTGTTTGTACACATGGTACTTTACATATATATATATATATATATATATATATATATATATATATATATATATCTGTTTGTTTAAGGTGTCCAGGGGATGCAGACAGGCTGGACCAGAGAGTGAGAGACAGAAATGGACTCCTCACAGCAGTGAACTTCAGCACAGGTACAAATACTCTTTTTTCATACTGTACAAAGAATCAAGAAAGATATTGGTTTAAATGAATGAAGTATTGACTTGAATACACTGATATACATTCCATTAAACAATACTAAATACTAGATCACCTACACATCAGTTAAGTTGAGGGGTTTTTCCATGCAAAAAGTCACATTTAGATGTTAACAAGCAATATGACTTTGTCAGCTTTCTAATTTAATGAATTGAAGGCAAAGATATTTAACACATAGTGAGAACTGCTACTATTTATCTCTCAATATTGTCTGTAAAAAACGTGGTAAAATGTATTATTTCAGTGAGACAACAGAGCAAGCTTCTACAGTTGCACTACGTTTTGTAACAGTTAAATATTATTTTGATAATAACATATATTTCAATGTTGATGAACTTCATACTCATTTCATTTCATTTCAAACCTTTATTTATTCAGATTGGTCCCATTGAGATCATATGTCTCTTTTTCAAGGGAGACCTGCAGCATATAGGTTCCACATGAAACATAAAACAATAAAGGACATCATACATTGTATTTACAGGATACATAGTTACAGACATTTACAAGTGCCCATTGTATCAGCAAGCATTTCATTTACCCTAGCTCTAAAAACATGCAGAGGAATGAGATCGCTCAGTTTCAATTCTTGCTGAAGATTGTTCCAAGCAAGTGGAGCTGCGCACATAAAAGCTGTCTCACCTGAGACAGTCCTTGCTCTCGGCACATCTAACAAGACCACATCATGTGACCTCAGACAATAGCTGCTTGCAACTCTCTGTGAGATCAGAGAGCAGATATAATACGAGAGTTTACCCAACAAAGCTTTATAGATAAACGTGTACCAGTGACTGAGCCTCCGTACGTACAGAGAGAGATGGTAAACCTGCTTTGGTATACAGGGTACAGTGATGTGTAAGCGCTTTACAATTTGTGACAAATCTCAGAGCACTGTGATACGCAGCATCCAATTTGCTCAGGTAATTGGCCGGTGCATTCATATACAACAAATCCCCATAGTCCAGCACAGGTCAAAGGTCACAGAGACTAGCCTTTTCCTGGCCTCAAATACTGTTCATTCATAATCTGATTGTCTTTGTAGCTCATTGTTGAAATAAAAAAAAACCATTACAAAATAATTCTATCTACAGCCACACAAACAAACACACCGCTTTCATAAATAACACACTTGTTCTGCAATAATAGGTTTTATGTTTCCTGTCATTTTTGTGAGGAAAGGACATGCCTGAAAGACACGACATTTTCTCCTTCTCTGAGGGTCAAGAAGAACATCCAAGAGGAACATTAAAAGCTGATGCTATGAGATTTTAAGACCAGTACAGGACATTCACTAAGAAACTACTTTTATTGTAAAAACAGTCAGCTATTTCCACATCTACACTCCATCCGCTGATTATTTCTATTCGCCTCACTTTATGAGCTTCACATCACTTGTGCCTTGTACCGCAGAGTTTGCAACGTCACAAATAAATGGGGCCAATCTTCAGTCAGATGTGAATGTGTAATCTAACATTTTCAGTAAGAATAATGGACGAAAGGAATGCAAATACAAATACAATTTATTGAAATGTGAACCAAAAGTTAATCAAACATGTTTTAAATAAAAAGCACATATGGACAGAAGGTGTAAACCTATTAAATGTATAAGTAAACACATTTAGTCAAATAACGTGACAGACTAGGCCTGTGCAGTTGGTATCAGCTTTGCCCAGCATGGGCTCCTCCATCAGCCCTGGTCCTCCTTGCTGAGGAAAGACCCTCAGTCCTCTACGAAACAACAGACAGGACGTCCATCACACGGAGGTTTCTCCCTGAAGTCTCTGCAGCTCTCTGGACACCATGCTGTCTCAATCCGTCCACACTGAATATGAGAGGGGGAAAATGAAAATAACAAATGCTTTAGACAATAAGAAACATAAAGTTGACTGTTGAGTTGCTACATTTTTTTAGATTGTCAATACTACTGTATAACTAATATCTCAGGTTAAGAGGCACATTCAAATAAAGATTGGTCTTTAAATACATGTTGTCTTTTGAATTGTTTGTCTAAAGGCAAGGATCTAGAACTGGTACTTAGTTTTAATGATACAGTCTGGTTATTATGCTGTTTGGAGGAGGCCTCACAGGTAAGAGCACTAACTAGCTACCATCATATGTACCTTAGCTTGACTTAAATGTATTAAATGTATAGTTAAGTGATATCAAAATACAAATAACTAATGTCATGCAAACATATTAATATTTGCTTGATTCCAGTGTTGAATTTAGCACAATTGCATACAAACATGAAGGGGTTTTAAGATTCTGAAGTATTATGCTAAAAACTCAATAACTTAGATTATAATTTATAGTTTTGCTGAATAGTTTCATGGCCGCTTACCTTAGAAACGTAAAATGCGACGGCAGTGTGCAGATGAGGAGCATGTTAGCTTCGCTTGGTAGCTTCAGCTAGCTCTGGAACTTCCAGCTCGGTGGCAGCAGGTCCCGCCTCGGCTCCGCCTATTTGCCCTTATTTGGAGCAGGCTGGAGAAGGCGGGAGTTGAACTCTGACGTCACTGTTGAGCCGTTAGTGGTCGACTCTGCCTACTAAGGGCTTCACGGCAACTCTGCAGAATCCTATGGGTGACGTCACGGACCCTACGTCCATTTATATATACAGTCTATGGGTAAAACTAGCCGGAACAACTTAATCTTTTGAGTACTCAACTTCAAAACTTGTGTTTATGCTCCAATTATGAAGTAAGTGGTAATTAAACACACCTCTGACTGTAGATGGCTAGTCAAATAACTCAAATAACTTTGTTGCTTTAAGACAATTTCATTAGAAGTTGTCTTAACTCAATAAACATCGATGCAAACTGTTGCGTTGATTTTGCAATAATGCAATAAAACACACAAAAATAGAATATAATACTTTAGATTGCAGTTTTTTTTAATAGATGATGTGATACCCTTTGTTTCTGTTTCTGTTGCCTCATACACCTAGGGTCTACGCCTGCTCTTGCAATGGCACGTTATTCAGTTTTTGACATGACCCCTGTCATTCTCCAGACCACGGTTTTAAATGTCCACTCTCCTCGTGTCACAGAGTGGTCTGGGGCATCCATTCTGCTCCACTACTCCCAAACTCTATAATTAAGCTCTGGTCTCTGGAAAGCGGTCACTTTCAATACAAGTCACGGTTTACTGAAGAAATCGGAGAACCTGTGTTTTACTTGTGTGTCTTATAACTTTTTTATCCTGAGGTTCTCTTGCTAAAACCAGTTAATGTGGAGCCTCTATAGACGTGTTTAGTTTTTAGCATTGTTTATAAGTGTGGCAAAGTTGAAGCTAACCATTTTGCATTAGACTGACATATTTCCAGAAAATGCACATACGTAGGTGAATGTTGTTAGCAAATTACTTGAATGCAGAGCTAGTTCTTGTAAATATGTTATTGTGTAGCATTTTGAAAAAAGAATTGCGGCGCTGTTGGGTTCAGAATTCCAGAAAAGACAGACAACTTCTAAGTTGAACTATTTATTGTAAAGACAGCAAAAGATATATATCACTTGGCCAAGGACTCGTCACGTCTCCGGGAATCACAGGCAGCAAAGCTGTAATCTGTAACCACCAAGTCCGTCAAGAGCCTCGAACCTCGTGCGACAATACATTTTATGACACAGGGCGTTGCCCGTACATTTATGATTGGTCAAGACTAGCTGAAGAGATACCGTGGTTTAGACTTGGTTCTCTTTGGTTGGTGCACAGACTCAGATAGAGTCTCTTGGCAACACGATCCTCCAATCAGCATTCGGCCGGCCTGTGGAAGTCCCTCCCTACTCTGGCACCATCATACTCATTTGTTTCTCGAACGTTTCTTCAGATATAGCTGGAAACCATAATGTTGCTTCCTAGCTCTGCGGGGAGCGCGGCTCCCATACAAAGTGAAGGCCGGTGCGATGTGCTGTCTGACTACCTCTTTGTGTTCCCTCAGTCTCTGCACTCAACCTTGCTACCTTCAATATTGCAAGCTAAACACTTTCTCATGTGACTTTTCCCTTCGTTCCTCATATAAAGGGTTAAGGTTACCTAACCAGATAATAATAATAATAATAATAATCATAATAATAATTAATAAGAGTATTCTAA
>JAULUE010000064.1:189927-291596 GCA_036324585.1 Champsocephalus esox
TTCTCCAAGGTACACGACAAGGCAGCGGATGCCTATAGTTCTCTGCGTACCTCAATTGTATTGAAAAAGGAAAAAAAGAGAAATGAACTAAATTAATATATTCTGAATGGGAGACTGCCAACAATGACAACTCTAAATAATGATCCTACCTCAAGAAGCGTCCTTGATCTACTTCACGAGATTCATTTTTAATAAAAAGAGATATCACAATAGTAACCAAAGTATTTTTACTCTCATAGTAGCCTCTACTACTGTGTACCCTCTCACAGAACTATTCACAGTTCAAAGGCGGCTGATTTTGGTCAAACAGCAATTTGCCTATACAGTGCAACTACTGTACAAGGCTATCTGCTGTATTTGAATGACAAAAGATGACACTCACCTTAAACTGTCCTTTGTATATTTCTATTTGTCTTAACTGTCGGAACTTGTCCAGTCATGTTAAGTGGGAGTGGACTTGAAATCCTTAACTCAAGGTGTAAAACAATTAAGTTATCAAGCTAATTGCATTACTAACAACTTGAATTTTGTTTTAAGTCAATTAACGCTGCAATCAGAGTTCAAATTACACACAATATTAAGTTTGATGTAATTACCAACATTATTATGTCAACACAACTTAGAAATTAATGTTTGCAACTTAAAATGTTTATCAAAATCAATTAACTCACATTTTTATCTTGCAACCATGCATTTAATTAAGTGGAGGTGAAAGGTCGCCTGAATTCGTTTTTAGAGTGTGGATGGTTAATCATTTAGCAGGAGGTCAGAAATGTATTTTGGGCCTAAACCATTCAGTGCTTTATAAACCCAGCAGCAGTATTTAGAAATCTATTCTTTGACACACAGGAAGCCAGTGTAAAGACTTCAGAACAGGATGTGATCCACTCTCTTAGTGTCAGTGAGGACTCGAGCAGCAGCGTTCTGAATCAGCTGCAGCTTCCTAATAGATGTTTTAGTGAGACCTGTGAAGACGCCATTGCAGTAGTCGAGTCTACTGAAGATAAAAGCATGGACAAGTTTTTCCAAATCCTGCTGTGACATTAGTCTTTTAATCCTAGATATATTCTTGAGGTGATAGTAGGCTGATTTAGTAACTGTTTTAATGTGACTGTTGAAACTCAGGTCAGAGTCCATGACTACACCTAGATTTATGGCTTTATCTGTTGGTTTGAACATTGCAGACTGAAGCTCAGCACTAACTTTTATACGTTCTGACTTGCCTCCAAAAACCATTACCTCAGTTTTATCTTTGTTTAATTGGAGTAAGTTCTGACACATCCAGTCATTGATTTGTTCAATGCACTTACTCAGTGTTTGAATTGGAGCATAGTCTCCTGGTGAAATTGTTATGCACGTCTGTCCGTCCTGGGAGAGGGATCCCTCCTCTGCTGCTCTCCCTGAGGTTTCTCCCATGTTCTCTTTAAACTGGGGGTTTTCTCTGGAAGTTTATCCTTGTACGATGTGAGGGTCTGAGGACAGAGGGTCTAAGGACAGAGGGTCTAAGGACAGAGGGTCTGAGGACAGAGGGTCTAAGGACAGAGGGTGTCGTATTGTCATACTGATATTCTGTACACACTGAGACAAATGTAACATTTGTGATATTGGGCTATATAAATAAACATTGATTGATTGATTATGTAAATGTTTGTGTCATCCACATAGCTATGGTAACTTATTTTGTTATTATTCATTATCTGAGCCAGTGGTAGCATGTAGATGTTAAAGAGAAGAGGCCCCAAGATGGAGCCTTGACTCATAATACTGATTTCCAACACGGCCATCTTCTGTAGAAGTTTGTGGAAGTCATCTGTAGAGAACGGAGGTATTTTGCTGCTTAAGCTAAATAGCATGCAGTACCAGGCTTTAGCTGTTGCTAGGCCTGTAAGACTGAGGTCGTTGTAAACATATTGAAATATGGCTGAAACCCTCCGTCTATTTACGAAGAATAACTGTCCCAGTGATAGGTTAATGTTCAGGAGCCGCTGCTCGAAGTTTTCAGAAAAGAAAAATAGAAAAACAGCATACAAAAGTAAGCAGAGGCAAGAGTAAGCAGAAAAGCGTCTGCACTGTAAGAAGGCTGCACAAGAGGTGCATACACCAATCAATAGGTAATCTGGAAGTACTCAGTACAGAGTATTAAAAGTAACATGTGTGGAGTGTGTGCACGCCCATGCCCTCAGGGGTGAAGAATCGATCTGGACCAATTAACCTGTCCAAACATAACCTGGGGGAGAGAGTGACGGAGAGAATGACAAAACGCACCATGGAAATGTCTTCCACCGCACACAAGACCTTCTGGGTTTAATAAGAGCGGTAAACAGTGAAACGAGCCTCTGAACTGTCTCATAACAAAAATATCCATTCTTATTCATATTGTGTTTGAATTGGCTTTTCAAAACATGCATTGATCAAAAAAAAAGCAACTGTTTTTGTCTGTTATCAGGAAATAAGGGTTTCAAGTCTGAAAGGAAAAAAAGTCGATCGAATGGGAAACACCGGGGGACTGACAATTCGCCAATCAGTGCCACAGGCTGGACTTACAACGTTATCAAGCTGTGCGCATTCTGGACTGCCGAATAATATTTCTAAAATATGATATGACTCAAGTTGACCTACAATTGGATTGCACATAGAAATATGCCTTCTCACTAACGTCCTACATCGGAGTTTGTTTTACTGGGCTGCATATTGCATAAAACCAGCATATTGCCATGGCTATGCATCATTGTTGACTTGACGCTACCAATTGAAATCAAAGCACTGTAACTAATGATGTGTCTAAATACATTTGGACACATCCCCAACAGGTCCAGCTATTTATCTTGCCACATATCCGGGATGTGTTTACAATACAACACAGACCAAATTGCCTCTGATCTGGGTTTTTGTCGGGGAGCACCAAACATCTACGGCAAATGGGAAATCATGCGTTAATGAGGAAGATAATGAACCCTGATAGAACCTAGTACATTAAATGATTTGGTTCTTTTGAAAAAAATGTTATATGAAACACTAGAATGTTAACTACTGCAACTTTTTTAATTTTCTACACCTGCTTTTTCCATTTTTTAAGAGCAAACCTCTTAACCCCTAAGCATCTGACGCATGAACATGCCTGACAATGACAAACAAACCTGAACGACCCTGTTAAGCTTTATCAGAACGTGTTTCTGCTCAGTGGCTGCTGGTCATATGGACCCAAAATCATACCCTTGTGTTTCCAGGCTGAATGGGGATACAGGATTTATTCCGGTTTGATTATCAAGTGGAATAAACCGACACAAATCCCTTTCCTTTACAAACAGTGGTAGCATGTATTCACAGACAAACAAACTACTAACTGCATGGGTGTGTTACTGCTGAGCTCAAACTCACTGCACACACTCGCTCACCCTGGTACCGTCGGCTGGACTGAAATGATTTGTGAGTTGTGGTGGCAGATTGGCAGTTTAATAAAACCATAATTAACAACTCACAGTCACACACACTTAATCTCTCTCTCTCTCTCTCCCTCTCTCTCTCTCCCCCCTCTCTCTCCCCCCCCTCTCTCTCTCTCTCCCCCCCCCTCTCTCTCTCTCTCTCCTTCTTGTGGTTTGCTTTTTTCAGTTGGGAAGTCGTCACACAAACTTCCTCTCAACCTATATTCTGTTGACGGCCTTGTCATTGGTGTTGATCATGAGTTATGATACATGTGGACCCAGGGCCTCTTGGTGGCATGACTGTGAGTGGGTCGGGGGCTGTTTTCATAAACATTTCGAGAATACTGGTGGTGTGATTGGTGTGTGTAGGTGTGACACATTAAAGAGGTGTGACAAAATAAAAAATGGCTCGTATAATTAATGCCCCGGCCACACGAGGGCGAAAACGGTTGTTTGCGTTACAGTTTAGTGTCATATAGACCGTTCGGCCACACGAGGACGACCGAATACGGCACTAAACGACTGAGGAAACGATAACGGGTCCCAAGGTGGATAGAACGGCATACGCAGCGCTCTGGGGGGTCAAACGGCTCCGCGTGTACGCCCTATACGATCATGTTCTGATAATGAAGAGGCAATAGCCCCGCCTCTCCCCACCTCTGCTGCTCACCCCCGCGTCAAAGTAAACTGCACCCTGAATTCAGATTATTTATCTTCCTCTCGATATGGACCTAAACGCGAGTGAAGTCTAATCTGACAGGACGGAGACACGCAGCTCTGCTCACATGCAGCTCCTCCCGCTGCAGCAACACACACACTTCAAGTCAGATCATCACCCTTAGCTATTTTAATTACCTCTCAAACTCCTAAACTAGTTATAAATATGTTTATTTTTACTGTCGGCCGGGTCACTCATTACTGGATCAGCTGCTGCATGAGACAGACACTGACGCTGTCCGAAGAGAGGGAGGAAAAAGAGAGGCTCCGTGTATTTTATTATTATATTATATAGAGTCGTTATTCATTTGTTTTAAAGCTCAATAAATAACAAAGAAGACCTTTGACCGGCACTTTTATCATTTTGTCGGAAGATTTAAACTTTAATACACGTTGACTGGTGAAAAACTCTGCCCGGTTCCCTCGGCCCCCACCGCGGAGAATAAACAGAAGGGCAACCATGACAACCTTCTTCTTCGCTGCTTTTGTGAAGGAAGTTACAGCGCCACGTACAGGCTCCTGCATGTACTGCAGCTTCTCCAGCGGTTGGAGCTAAACGGAGCGGTCTCGTGTGGACAGGCACTATCCGGATAACTATTGCGTGTGGACGGAAGCTTGTTTGTGATTGCGTTAATCCTATGCGTTTAGCCATTTTTGTCCTCGTGTGGACGGGGCATAATAGGCCCAATCAAATCATTTAGTTTCTATCAAGACATGGCGAAATGTGTACGCTATATTTGTTTCCCCTTTATTGGATTGGTTTGCATAATTGCTGGATATCCTGGGTTTGACCCTGCTTCACCTGATTTAAGTGAACTGAACTTGTTGAACATTCTTGTGTCTTTCTTTTGGGTTCAAATACTGTACCTGTGAACATTACAAACTGAAGACATTTACTGCATGGATCTCTCCTACCTGTTTGTCTTTCACCATTTTCTCCTCTAAACTTAAGAACTCTTTAGAGTCCTCCTGACAGATTGGTAAAGGGAAGGGATAATTGTTTTTACGTGATTATTCTTATTCTGAATTGAATCACTGATTCCCCATACCCCATGTTATCTGGATTCCCCACTCCAGCATTCTATCCCGACCTCCATTCCTGCCCGTGTTTCCTGGTTCCTGTTCTGGTTGCTGCTTAGCGTCTCACCGGTTCCTGTTCCAGCATTAAGTTGCTCTCTATTTCCTGCTGTCGATGTATCCTGCCCTGAACTGAGAGCACCATCAGTTCTCCTGAGTGTTTCTGTGGAAGATTCTGTGTTGGACATTGCACACTGCTTGTTATACATATACCTCCATCCAGTGTAATACAAGTAATACAAAACTAATACTCTTGTCTATTACATTACATCTCACTTGTTAGACGCTTTTATCCAAAGCGACTTCCATACTCAATACTGTGGACAATCCCCACAGGAGCCATTTGGGGTGAAGGCTGCAGATTTATCAAAACGCTGCATAATCCCCGCATTGTTCCACACAAAGTTGAGGGGAAAAAAAGTTAACTCGTCTTGACGTGAAGTGATGATGATGACGCAACGTCATCAGCTCGCGCATCACAGAAGGTAAACAACACCGTAGAGTGAAGGAGTGGATCTCACACGAGAGAGAAAACACCAAGATGAACAAATCTAATCCATCTCATTTACCGACGAACATTTCTGCTAAAGACCGGGCAAAGCAGAACCCCGATGTCTTGCACGAAAGGTGGGGGAAACTATTCTGCACCCGTGCAACTGTGTGTTGGAGCATTTCATTTCATTTCAAACCTTTATTTATACAGATAAATCCCTTTGAGATCATTGATAAATATATATATATATATATATATATATATATATATAAGTGTCACGATCCGTCAAGATCCGATTTTTTATTTTGTATTTGCGTGCATTTCCTGTTTGGAAAGTGGCACTGTACTGATGGTGGTGATTTTATTTTGGAATTCTTAGCGTGCACTTCCTGTCCTGAGAGTGGAGGTCTGCACCGGAACTGTCCTGAGAGTGGAGGTCTGCAGGCAGACCCCTCTCGCTTGTTCAGGGAGGAAAGTTCTGTGAAGATAAGTTATACTGTTGGAAGTAGCTTTTGATATGACATGTTGGTAGAAGAATCTCTAGTGTGACGTTAGCTTGTACTCTTCAAGTTGCTTAGGGTTCAAATTGTTTGGTTAAGCTAATCCGAATTCCTTTACTCATCCCTCAGAGGGGACATTTACATGGTTACAGCAAAGAGACGGTACAGATAATGACAAAAGTATGAATTCAGTAGCAAGCACACAAATTAAAACATTTAAATACGTTCACATTCAAAGTCTAAAAGATAGGTAACAGCATTATAAAAGTGAAGCGGAACAAATATAAGTGAAGGAGTAGCTGTCAGACAGTGGGGGAATCGAATGAAGTAAATGTACCCAGCTACTGTAATTATATAAAATGTCAGGGTACTTGAACTGAGTATTACTATAACTATATAGTATATATAGTGTGTGTGTGTGTGTGTGTGTGTGTGTGTGTGTGTGTGACTCCAGGTGTGTGTTGCATGTATGCTTCAACTAAGTTAAGTAAGTATAAACATGTATTCCCACAGATGTTATTTTCTGCAATTTTCCAAAATCCCATTGCTTTGTGTTGAGGGAGCCCTTGCTTTGCTCACTTCTGGGTCAGTCTACAGACATGCGTCACCACTGCCTCACTATATGGACGAATAGGGAATCAGGTCAGCTTATTGCGGAGGGCTGATGAGTCCAGTTTGAGTTGTGCGGATTCATCTTATAAGCGAATACAGGGTTTAAGTGCTCTATTATGCTTTTGTGCATGTAACATTTGCACTTCTTTTGGCTAGCGCTCCAACACATTGTAAGTGATAGGCTAAGGGGCGGGACATCTCTAAGTGGTTGAAAAATCACAACAGAGCCGGCCTGTTAACCAATCAGAGCAGACTGGGCTCTGGTTTCAGACGGAGGGTGGAAAGAGGGGCTGCAGCACAGGCAGTGTGAGAATAATAAACAGCTTTTTTACATTAAATAACAACCTGAACATTAGCAGAACAGGACGCCTTTAAAATGGAAGTACGAGGTCTTATTGATTGTCTTCATTTACTGTTGGTGTTGAAATGCACCAGAGATGGGCATATAGTGATTTCACCACAAGCAATATCCAAATGCACTGTATGCTATTATAAATGACTACACCTACAGTGGATGACTATTCCTACACTAAGTGGTTTCTATAACCGTATGTATTGAACCTGTGTGACATCCTTCTCCGCAGCCGCCTTCACGATGTCTCCTGGATCCACAGACATCTTTAGCAGCCGTGCTGCTTAATCACCATGCGGCGGATCACCCTGCCAATTACTGCGACTCAAAGTGACTTTCACGACCCGGTGGGTGCAGCGTGTGTCCCGCTAAGTAGGAATTATTCACCCTGCATGTACAGAAAGCCCTCATCATCAGCAGCAGCAGCAGCAGCACAACTGTTGGCAGTCACACTGATGAGCCCACAGACGCACAATGAGCTGCACTTAATGATGTGCGTGATGCAAAGGCACAAACATGTATGAAACTAGTTTGATGTAAATGTCTTGTACGCTCTGATAACTCCACACTTGTTATTTCTGCATTGTTGTTATGCAGATGTCCAAATATATTCAATCTGTGTTGCTTTCAGATTACACTAACCCTAACACTTCAACTCCATTCTTAATAGATTGTGTTGAGTAGGCCGAATGGGACGTTAGGTTAGCATCTAACAACTCTCAAATGTTCCCATTGGACTTCAGAAAATCAGCTCTGTGGCGAACACGCATTACTGTTGTGTTGTTACTGTTCAGCAGGATAACCTCCACATATTCACACTACTTACATTAAAGTAGTGTTAAATGAAATTGTAAGAAGCTAACGCTATAAACTAACTACATCATGCTCACTTTACTGCGCTTCACCAGCAGTTGGCTGAAGGCGGTCTCGTGTCAGTTTGATGACTTTAAGTCGTCTCATTTAGTCACTTGTTTGCAACCGCTGTTTTTATGACAGAAGCCTCAGACATTCACAGGCACAACGTCATCTCACCACCGCTAAGCCAAAGACGGCTAGCGTTCCACATGAAACGTTCAGACATTCCCCAGAGGCGTCTTTACTGACGTGGTTGATGTCATAGAACAACACTTGAAATCTCTTGTGTTAACCACACCTCATTTCAGGCTTACCAAAAACTAATGGAGGGAACCGGAATATTGCTAAGCTATTTCCAGGTGTTAGGAGTCGTTTCTGCACCACTCTATTCATAAATAATTTATTCGTAACAACCACAATCACGCATAAAGAAAATACACATGGACTAACAATGTCTTAAGCACAGTAAAGAAGTGTCCTTGGGTCCTCCTGTACACATGGTGTTAAAGTGTCGCTTTGCATTAAGGCTTTCAATGTCTTCTCATAAGCATAATAAAAGAAGGGTGCAGAACATACTGGCAGCAGTGCATGTTGTATGAACACTAGTATGAACACTGGCTCTTCTCCATGGCAAAGCAGACATGCATAAATAATGTGCCATATGTGCCGGAGCCCTACACACACTGAAGGATAAAAATAAGGCAAAAGTAACTGTGAATATAAGATATAGTAAATTCTGTAATGGAAACGCTAGAAATATTGAGCTGTCTGAGTGGAAAAATAACGTGTTAAAGTTTACTGTTGAGATGCCTCTGCAGTTTGGCCGGCTGCATCCTGTTATCTTCAAGGACAGAACACCCTGGTACGGTGTGTGGGGGCCCTGATCTTCACCAGGCGCAACTGTCTTGTGAGAAAACCAGTTAAAACAGGTAATTAGAAAAAGGGAGTATGACCCTGACCTGACCTTAGCTAAAACTGGGTGTTGCTGGGCAGAAGAGGCAGACTGCAGCACAGAGAGCACCAAAAGGTGGGGGCTTCACAGCAAAGACTATAAAGAACAAGATATATTCAGAATTCGAGGCTCTCTTCAACTGGGATCTCACACTGACAAGCCTGTCACGGTGGGAACTCAAGAAGGAGTCCAAAGCGCTTTGTGGTATAGTACGGATTTATATCTTTTTGTTGAACTGTGTAATAAATTGCTTATTTGAAGAAACAATTCATTGGAGTGCAAAGTCTAGTTTTGTACAGCTAACAGAGAATAGTGTCTAGGACACAATTCCTTTTCCCTCAGAACTAAGAAAGGTCATCGGCAGATCCGGACGGCGACCCCGCTCTGGCCATATCCAAACGATCTGCGCGGAGGACGGACCTGGTCCGATAAACTCCAACAACACCCCCGTGCTGCACATGTAAAGCTAATGACCGGCCTCCTCCGTAAATCATCGTTGGTACCGACGAGCAGCACATTCACAGAGCCGGGGTAATGAGGGGAAGAGATTCAGGCCGGTGTTGAGTGTCACTGAAAATCAGCCCGCTGCCTCGGGGTTCATTTGAAGACTACTCAAAGGGAAATTCGATTATAGAATCATTGAGAGACATTTGAGAAGGCCGGACAAAAAGACCACAGTTTATCTTGAATAGGCACAACGGTTCCATTCTTTGGAAACGGTGGTGTGCACATGTCATACTTTTAAATTAGTTATAAAGGCAGGCTTTAAATATAAAACCATAATGTTTTTTAATAGTATTGATTAAGCCTTTCGTCACATAATGATTTCTTCTTTACTAGACCAGATTTACTGGTAACAAAAATAATATAATGTATCCGTTCTGTCTCACAGCAGGGCTATGAGCAACATGCTGGTGTCAGGATTCTTATATGCTAACAATGGCAATTTGAACATGCAGTTGTTTAGCAGGAATATGATGTTTACGCTCTCAGTTTGCCGTGTCAGCGTTATCCCATTCTCTAATTGGAACATGAAACACAGTACGGCAGGGGCCGATGGGAATGTCTGTAATCCTGCAGGTATACATACAGTAAGGCAGCTGGTGCTGGTGCCAGAGGATAACTCAGAGGATGGAGAATATTTCCCTAAAAGCTAAACATGTCAACAATCTGGTATGACATGAGGAATAATGTCAACAAAGTCATTTTGTACCGAGTCGATGTCAACATTGTGAAAATACAATGGTACTTGTTTTCCCACAATGCCGCAGTAACCCTTCAAAGCACACTCTTTTTTTCTTCCTGTAAAGTAGCGCTGCAAATAGCACAGCCTTGTTGAGATGGACCCCATTCAATTGGACAATGGAGAATTGTTACGTAATCGTGATGCATTCAATTTAATCCATTTAGTTTGGGTCGAGAAACGTGAATAAATACAGCCGTTTCAACCAATATTGATTGTTATTATTAAAGGCAATAATAAATGTATCATTATATGACGCATCGTATCATTTCACTGTTATGGTTTTGGTTACTCAATTCCTGGTCAGGGATAGCAGTCGGTTCATCCCCTTTTCCCAACATGGGAATCCAAAGTAGATGCAGTCGTGATGTTATTGCATTTGCTCCTGTTCTGCTTTTATTTGAACAATAACTTACAAAAGATATGCAAATGATATAAGCTTACATGTATGAAATGAAATCAGCATCTCCACTTCTCTACCCTGAATGTGTCTCTGAGCCCCAATCACACGTTCCTAATGAGAACGGAAATATTTTAAAACTCCTCATAATATATACTTTTTTTAAAGGTCACTTGTTAGCAAATGTTGGTGAAACGAGAGTTCCTCCATTGAGTACTACTTTCAGCAGCGGAAGGATAAGACATGTGGAGCTCAAGTGATGCTTAATTGGCTCAAAATACTTCTACTGTGCACATGTTCATTTTAATGACTTCCCATGTCACCTAGTTTGGCTCATAGGTATAACACAGATAATACTTCTTAGTAGGGATGCTCCGGTCGAGATCGGCCGATACTCACTCTCTGCCGATCGATCGGTGCTCTCTAAACATGCCGATCGGGAGAGCCGATTACATGACGTAAAATACACGACATGTTTCTCTGAGCGGAAGAAGAAGCTCGCCAACATGGCTTCACCGGTCTGGCATTATTTTAAGGTGTCCGAAAATGACAATAAAATAGCGGTATGCAACGTGTGTGAAGCAGAACTCCTGCAGCTCCGCCTGCTGTGACGGACACACTTAGCTATTTGATCTACCTCTGGAACAAGCTACACATATTTAATTATTATTATTATTCAATATAAGTACTTTCTTCTTTCATACTCTTCCTGTTGTCACTGAAAACTTACTGAACAATGTGCAGTGTCAATAGAGTGGTCCTAAAACCCGGAAGATACTATATGTATACAGGGCCGTATCCAGGATTTCCTAGATACCGAGGTCCAAACATGCTAGGGGGTTTCAGGGGTTTTTGGGATTTTCATGATCTGCTTTTTAAGTCCTGTGGGGGGTCGCAAAATGGATAATATATCGATTTCAAACCTTGTCAGCATAAATTATCTTTGAAAGTGTGATGCATAAGAATCAGTTGATTGTTACTATTGATGATCTGCACATGCAGAAGAGGCTAAAATGATCACAAAACATTGTCAACATTCATTTTCCATGTCTCTCTCCTTTCCATAACCTGCAGCCTCTCTTCCATCTTCATTACCCCCAGTTTCCACCGGGTCCTTCTGCGCCGTGTTACGGCTGCGCCGCAGCGGTCGTACAGATCGCGGCCACTCTAGTCAATGGGTGCTATTCCACCACACGCGCCGCGTTACGGCTCAGACGCGTCCCAGAAGCGGCTCAGCGCAATTCTAAAATTAGGATGAATCCTATTTTTGCCGCAGCCGTAACTTAAGGTCGGGCAGGCAGCCCCCCCCTCGCAGGAAGTGGAAAGGTGAGCATCCGGGCCAGGCCCATCCCCCACATATACTAATTTAGCAGACCCCCCCTCCTTCATCACAACACCTCCACTACGATACGCACAATGGACGACGAGGTTTTCATCATGGAAGTGGAGAAACACACCATTTTATATGATGTAACCAATGCTTACTACAAGGACAACATCAGAAAGGACAAGGCCTGGTTTTAGTCGCTGCAGTTTGTGGAGTGAAAGGTAACAACTACATATTAGGACATTTATAACGACAATAAACACAATTTAAACAGACACAAAAATAAAACATTTAACTACGTAGCCTACTTACTTTCTTGTAGAAGTACAAATGTCCAGGATGCCCGAATCAATAACAAAACTGCGAGCCTGCACGCACGACGCTACGCTTCTGAAATGCTTCTGGGACGTGTCCGGTGGGTTATGGCGCTAGAGGAGGTCGGACCAAAACCGCGGCGCGGCGCAGACGGACCCAGTGGAAACTGGGGGTAAGTCTCTCTGTCTTCTTCCTGTTCATTACTCTCTCTGTCCTCTACTCTTTTTCTTTGTTCAATCTCTCCCTCATTGTTCACTGTTTGCTCCTCCTCACTTGTCTCCTCCTCACTTGTCTCCTCCTCACTTGTCGCTCCTGCCAATGAATTAAAAGCTATTCAGCCATTTAGTTAATTTCACTCGTTTGTTTGCATTATCTTTTTTATTTAAATCTGTTTTGTTTGATTCTCAAAAGAGAACAAAGATGTAAGCAAATTGTGTTTTATACAATTGTATGTTATTATGACATCATAACTGCAATAGATATGTTGTTTTACAATTATGCCTATTGTAAATGAAGACTATGGATAGATAGATGGGGTTATTAAGCCTATATTCTTTTGTGTGACAGTACCTGCAGTTCCTCCCTGACTTCCATCACTGTCTCTCTCTCTCTTTCTCTCTGCCTGTCCTGTCTCTTCCGTACCAAAGCTGAGCTTCGACTGACGTAGTCTTTTCATTATATCTGAGTCAGTGTAAAAAGAAAACAATACAATGTTATATCGTCAAATGTTTTACTCAAATTGAAATGAAAGAAAAGCATTACAACGTTTGTTAAAAGGTAATCCTCCTGACATTGGATGAATGTAATTAACTGTAGCTCTCTAGCTAGTTTATTCACGCAATTTAACCAAAGTATAGCCTATAGCTGCAATATCAGTTAGTGTGCATGTTGTCGGACGTCCACTGACTAACGTAGAGCGTTCACAGGATCTGCTGGTCATAGATGTCCTGATGAACAGAAACACAAGCAGCCCGCTGGACTCAGATCTCTAGATACCTCATCACTCCTTCGCTGATCCGGTTCAAGTCCGGGCTGCGGTGGTTTGTTGATACATGTCGTCTTCTTCCGTTTGCTTTAACAGAGGCTACGTAGTTATGCAGCGCCCGCATCGTCAGTAAATGGAAGTACTACAAAGAACCCCGTTTAGTGCAATTATTTCACAAGTTTTGTTATATACACAGCTCGGAAAATATTACCGAGGTCCGGACCTCGGTGACCTCAATGGTGGATACGGCCATGTATGTATAGCCTTATATCAGATTCAAATGTCTGGCTATTTACACTTCAAAATGTACAAAGTGGTGTTAATGTGTGCAGAGTATTCAGCATAACAAAACGTGCAAAGTGTGTTTGCCACAAAGCTTTGTCTCTTCCTGGTCGGCCTATAAAGATACGCAGGGTTGGGAGGGTTACTTTGTAAATGTAATCAGTTACTGATTACTGATTACATGGCTCTGAAAGTAATCCGAATACAGTTACAGTTACGTGCCTTAAAAAAGTAATCGGATTACTTTTGGATTACTTTCTTTTTCCTGGGTATGTTTTGGTGAACAGGAGACACAAAAAGCAAAAGGAAACTGAACGTGTTTTTACTGTTTTAATGGCTTATCAAGAGCACACTGAAACATCACATCTGAAACGATGTAACAACATAATACACTTGTTGGGGATGCAGCTGTGATGTGAGGAGTGAGGGACACGGCTTAGAACGGGCGTGTCGCCTTCTGTCCTGCCAGTGTTGGCAGGACATGAATTCAAAAGTCGAACTCGGACTTCATTTTAAGGACATTTCGGCCAGAGGGTGTAGAGCTATATTTGTTTAAGCACCGGATTGGCAAAACAGGAGAGTGTGTGCACCAGTCTGCCTTGATCTATGAATTCATGTCCGTGACACTCACAGTGTCTGCTGCCCACAGCTGCTTTATAGAAGGTACACCTCCTTCACTTCATGAGATCTCTGCAGCGCCAGGAGGCAGCGGGAGGGTTAACTCCGCCTCTGAGGAGCGGCAGTGCCTTTCACGCACCGCCTTCACTGTGTGTACCTTCAGAAATAACCATTAGTAAGGCTAAAGAGCGACCGCAGGCTAATGTGTTTTAACCACACACACCTATATATATACACACACACACACGCGATTTAAACACGGACTTTTGTTCCTCCATTTTTCGTTGTTATTGTTTCACTGAGCGGACCCGCGATTTCAAATGCTTTTTTGGTCCATCTGCGCGGTAATAGGTTTTGTGCGCTGTGATGATTCGGCTGTACCTTGTCCTTTAGTAATGAATATTAAATGTTGAGAGGAAATCTTTCCACCAATAATTTCCAATAAGTAATCCAAAATGTATTCACGTCAGGTTTACGAAAGTAACTGGAATCAGATTACTCGTTTTTCAAATGTAACGCGAGCTGAATACAGTTACTTGACTTTTGTATTCTGTCAGTACGCTTACATGTATTCCGTTACAACCCGACCCTGAAGATACGTCATCACTGCACCGCTCTGACTCTCACACTTACAGTCAAACTCAAGTGTACTCTTAAGTAAGGCACATGCAAGCCCACACACACACACACACACACACACACACACACACGCACACACCTAGATTACTGTCAGGTCTTGTTGCAGCAGCTCCTCATTGTGCCCTGATTAATGACTCCACGCAGCATTAACCTTCTGACACCCAGCAAATGACTGCTGTACACACACACACACACACACACACACACACACACACACACTTTATGAGTGCTGCGCTTTACAGTTTAGTCATTATGTTCTTAATATTAACAGGTGATGTGTGGAACTAGAACACAACACACACACACTTTGCAAAGGTTCATTAACTCCCCATCATCAGGTGATTAAGCAGCTGAAGATACAAAGAAATGAACATTGATTTGTCATTTTCTTTTAAACTCATAACAAGCTCAATGTGCTGTGACAATGTGTCATTGTATTGTACAAATGTAATGCCAAGCTAATATGATGGAACTCCAGGTTTGAAACCCTATGTGTGTACCCATCGCCTAGCTCCTGCACTATCGTGGTACTTCTCAACACATTGGTGGCTATTGCTGCTGCTTCCTTTCCAGTGGTCATGGGTTATATGGAATAAGCATCAAACCCAAATAAAGAGAAGTTGCAAGTGATGGCTATTATAATATATTATAGTGATATCGTCACGAAATGCAACCTATTGATTCGTGTACACAATTTGCGTTGTCTGCCGTGGCTGGGCTTCAAGTAATTGTTCAAGTGTGTGTTCATTCAAGTACATCAATGCGAACTATGTAAATGTAAATATATACAAGGCAGCGTGTGGCACAGTACACGTGGGCGCATGTGCTGCAATGCGCTGATCTTCGAATCTGAGGATAGCAGGTTCAAACCCCACTGCAGTCATCATGTCGTTGTGTCCCTGAGACACTTCACCCCAAATGGCCCACAGTACCGAGTATGTAAGTCGCTTTGGATAAAAGCGACTAACAAGTGATGTACACAGACAAACAAGCAGTGCCCTAACCCCTAGTTTCCACCGAGTCCGTCTGCAGCGCGTTACAGGGCGCGTTGGGCCGGGCCGCGCCGCAAGGATCGCGGCCACTCTAGTCAATGGGTGCTATTCCACCAGACGCGCCGCGTTACGGCTCAGAAGCGTCTCGCCGCTGGGCTCCGCTCGAAATAGGATTGAAGTCTATTTTTCGACGCGACGCAGCCGTAAGGTAATGTCGGCAGGAAGTGGAACGTGACAGCATTCGGCCCACCCCCGCATAACCGGTTCCTTCTTCTCCCCGCATCCCTCCTCTGTAGTCTTTCCAGTAGGAGAATAAAGGCCAGCGTTCTCCTTCGGTTTACACTGTGTGTAAATTATATAGAATAATTATGATGATGAATGCATTTTTATCACTAAAATACAGCAACCCATTCATGTTGTTTTTAACTGGACTATTACAATTATTATTAATTATGTCTGTAGTCTACAACACAACAAAATAGGAAATAACAACAAAAAACCATTTAACTACGTAGCCTACTTACTTTCTTGTCGAAGTACAGATGTCCAGGAAATATGCCCAAATCAACAAGAACTGCGAGCCGGCATGCACGACGCGCCGCTTCCGTAATGCTTCTGAAACGCTCGTGAAACGCGCCCGGTAGGGTATGACGCCGGAGGAGGCCGGACCAAAACCGCGGCGCAGCCGTAACACGCCGCAGACGGACCCGGTGGAAACTAGGGGTAAGGGTGCTGAATGTGTGTCCCCAAAGTGAGGATTTAATCAAAGACACTTGCATGCACTTATAATCCAACCTCTTACTCATAGTGTCCTTTGCAGAAAGTAGATCATTTTTAGTTCACACCTCAATGAGCATTGATGAATCATTCATGCGGGTTAAACGATACGAGTCAAACATGAGAAGCATTAGCATTCTTTTTCAGAGGGTTTCACGAACAATCGTTAATCTTTCATGAAGGTAAACGGAGGCGAGTGGTCACTGAGGTGGAAAGAGCAGTGATGGAGAGCAGAGGGAGATAAGAAAGCAAACGATTGGTGCTCATTAATAAAACATTTCAAAACATAACGGAAGAAAACAAATACCTTTAACAACCGGTGGGGAAATGCCAAGGACGGAACTTACGTCGCTTTTTGACAATCAGAATGTACAGACTCGAGGGTAAAGTTCAGATCGATGTCAGCGTGCTCGAGCTACTATAGACAGGAAAAGGACATTGCAGTCCTCTTTGTATCGATAGGCTGTAGTGGATTGCCTTTTACAGGTGAGGTCGTGCTCAATGTGTTTGAACTCCTCAGATAAACCTGTCTTTGATTGTTGATCCAACAATCCCTGGATACAAATGGCCTGGACCTAAACTAAGTTGTTTCAGGGGATAATTCTAATTTCTTTTAACTTTGGCTTTATTTGAATACCTTGGGCAATCAATTATACTAATGATGGCAACGTTGTGCCTCTGAGAGGGAATTCGGCGATGTTGGGTAATGCTAGAATTACTAAAATATTTTCTTCAACTGGCTCATTCACAGGTTTAACCACACACAGGTGTTCTCACTATTGTTCTACGACTATTTGTTGGTTCTGAAAATAACCTCCCAATTAAATAATAGCATTATGATTGCACAGCATCCACACTCATTAACATGTTTTTATTACTGACATATTTCAAGGCTAGAGGAACAGATATAAAAACAGAAAAGAAAGCCATTCAGATAAATAAATAGAACTGGTGCGAATACAATGAGGGGAAATAAATGCACACTGAGAAAAACAAGACCACCAGAGAGGAACAGACAGGAAGGCGGGCAGAAAGTGGCCAACTCCGACAATCACAAGTTCCAGACCTTCTTCCTGTCTATTCTTACCCTCCAGACTCAGTGGCGGTTCTAGACCAATTTGACTGGGGGGGGGCCACTGGGGGGCCAGTTATGTTCTGAGGGGGGCACAATAAATGCAAAAAAGAGAACTAGACAGTATGAAGTAATTGCGCATAAGAAAACAATGCAATACAGTTATTGGTATTTGTTTCAGTACACTTATTTATTTCAGATAGATCTTAGTTATTACTGTTAGCTTCAGCTTAAGTTATAGTGCAATGTTTGCACTAACACCATATTTATATAAAAATAAAGGCAATGAACAGTTACATCTCTACTTTACATAAGGGTGTCTGCACAATCTCACATTACAGAAACAAAATCGTGAGTACCAGAAAATATACATTTAAAACAAAAAAAAACAAAAAAACTTGTCGTTGTTAGGGGGGTCAGAGGTCAGTGTTATGGGGGCACTGGCCCCCCCTAGAACCGCCCCTGTCCAGACTGCATTCAAGGAAAGGTCACACTTAGGTCTCAGGCCTTCTGCCCTCAAATGCTCCCTCTGGGACTGAACTCCACACGGACCATGCTCTCTGTAGAGTGATAGAGAAGAGGAAAGGTGGCTGTGTTCTGTTGAAGGAGTAGGTAGTACTTTCTCCGCGCCGTTCCTATGAGCTTGCTTTAAAAGAAGGACCACTCAAAACAACCAGGACGAGGGTTAAACAAAAATCTGTTTTAATCATAAAAGGTATTAATGCAATCCATATAATACATTACCATACAAAGCCATATCATATGCGTAATGTCAGGAGTATGCCTACTCCTGGCCGTGTTCACGGGCTGCCACGACCTTCCGGTCCGGGCGGCGCGAGAAGAGAGGGGAACAACAAGCTAAACAAGCTATCAATACCCACACAAACAGGAAGGGGGTGGAGTTTCATTTGGGAGATACCAAAACGCTGTCTCACAGGGAATCAGCGCGGGCAGCTTTGAAAGCCACAGGTGTTGGGAAGGCCTGCAGGACGCGCATCATTATATCTGGGGAAAATGTCCCTCCCAATTTGCAAAGCCTATCGATGGTTTAACCCAGAAAAACACTCAGAGGTAATCCTTTCACTCAAAACAGAACTCACAAGTCATTCTGCATCTTCCCTCTTCACAAATAGCCTAAAAACACCCTTTTGATAAACAGGTAACAGTCAAAGAAAAAGACTATTGCGCTAATCTACTTTTTAAGAAAAAGGGAACATTGTTTCAGGAATCTATAAAAAACCTCTATATGGTAGAGGAAAAATGTACTTTTTGTTCCTTCAACTATTAACACACATGAATGTATAAACCCACACATATATTAGAGATGACATGATGCAATACACCTCCTATAGATGGGTGACATTAAAATGAACATACCAACAATATGCGGCCTCAATTCTTTGGTACAATATCTCACATCAATTTCCACACTGTTCATCCCAGAAATCCAGCAACTTCCCCTCGATGTTTCCTTTTTGCTCAAAGCCCGTCACTGAAGTTGATCATATGGAGCAAAGAAATAGCTTGCAGCATACGACTACTGGTTCAACTGGTAATATACTGTGTCTGCTTCAAATTTTCATTAAGAGCAAAGCAGAGTATTGGACCAAACTGTGTGTGGTATTGACTAGAAAAGAAATGTGTGGAATAAATAGACAATGTTTCGGATTTCTGCAGACAATTTGTTTCATCATTCTAACTGTCCATCGTGAGTCTTATTGTTGAACAACATGTGTGAGTACCAGACAACCTATCTCTTCCATTCCAGCTCTGGACTGAGCAAAAAGCTGAATTCCCTGGTAACTGATCGTCTCGCATGACTCAGCAGAAAACTGAGTGACAGGAAATACATTGACTGGTGTGAGGTTGCACTTTCCCTGAGTCTAAATCAGATGGAGTTCATAGATCCCTACTGTGAAGTAGTTGCAGTGAAGAAATGTTTGCCGTTCAGACGTTTTCCTTAGAAAGCGACACCGCCCAAATAAAATAATTTAAACGCAGACTTTGTTAATGCTGACCTTTACCAATCAGTTAACAGCGGTAGTAGATTTGTATTATTAACTTGCTGTTTTCACTGCAAGGTTCAGCACCCGCGGTATGCAAGAGAAAATCGCATATCATGTCTAGCCAGCCACCTACAACAATGTACTCGTGTCACACAAGATATGAAGCATTAGGAAAAAGAAGGATGCAGAAGCGTTAATGTTTACATTGCTCTTTGTACCAGACTATATCCTGTTAAGTGAAGAAGCATCTTGTCTGACTTTGTGGAACAGACAGTGCTGAACCCTTCAGTGTACTCGTGTGCCAGCAACAGGTAGTGCTGTTGAAAAAGGTCAATATCAATGTAACACTATTGTGAGAGCAGTTGTGTCATCGTCTCGTCTGCGGTGCCGTCGTGCTGGGAAACGAGCTGGACACCGCGTTAAGTGACTCTGACAGTATCCAGGCCGACTCCGTTAATGGTGCAATTTGTAGTCGAATTAATGTCCCTCTCATGGCATATTACAACTCTCAGACAAATAATGTTCAGGTCTGTGTCCATTTATTATCATCAAGCTGCTTTTAACTGAGACAGCATGACTGATGAGCCTTCTGTGGTTTCTAGAGTTTGGTTCATCAGACGGCGCTTACAAATGCGTATTGGAATCGAAAACCAAATGATATAAAGACTTGCATTCATCAACTGTTAACCTTCTTTTAAGCCATTGAGGGGATGTACGTAACATATTCTGTGTCAGCGAGAATACAATGAAAGAAGCTCTCATCCGTGGGTACACCTTTCACACTTGTGTTCTCTGAAGTGCTAACCCTGACATGACGCTTCACTAATGACGTGTTTCAAGGTTCAGCTGAATGTCATGTGGTTGTAATACTCGTGTCGAACCCTTTCCACTGCAATACAAATGAGTTCAAGCCATGTTTCGGCTTTACTAAAGCCCAAATTGATTTTCTTCACATTTTCCAGGATAACTTTTTTGTCTGGATGTTAACAACTGCAGGAACACCTACTGTTTGGCAAGGCCATTGAAATGCAACATGAACACATGAAAGGCTGATGCATGTGGGTGGTTAATGACATACACAAATACTTATCAGTCGAGGGAGGTAAACAGAATGGGAAATGACTTTTGTAACATTTTGACGGAAGTGGAAAAAAATGGGCCGAAGACGAGTCTTGCCATGTCATTTTGAAAGGTGCGATAATTCCATTTTTAATTGAAAACAGCAGGGTCTAGGACGCTTCTGTTTTCACAAAAGAAAAACCCTGTCATAATCCACAATACAAAGGCTGTAGAAAGGTTGGAACGTATCTTCATATTTCAAACCAAACACTGGTCCAACATTCATCAAACCACGTTAACAATGTGCCTCTCATTTACACCAAGGTACCATGCGAGACGATGGCCAATCAGAAGGATCAACTGGTATGGACGACCAACCCTCTCTACCAAACAGGTGGAGGCGGATGATCCTCTTCCCTGAGTCCTGTTCTGCTCGAGGGTTTTCATCTGTACAAATCTAGCTTCTCATTCCTAAGGTCACAGTGCTTGCCTAAGGTCTAGACCTGCTCCCAATGAGAATTGTCTTGGGAAAACCTCTATAATGTCACACAGAATAAAAACACTGAACTTGAAACTCAGTGTTCAGCAACACAATGAGAAAAATAACATTCACAACTTTTGGCTTCAGATAAATGTTCTCCAAGTCTTGGGAACCTTGGCCGAACGATAAAATAAATAATGAATACACATCAAACACTTTTTTGAAATGTTCAAAAAAGTAGTCCTGCTGTTTAGCTGTGCCATGACTCAAAGCAGTGACTGTGTGCAAAGACAGAAGGCCGCACCACCCTGCTCACACATCCAGGGGGCAGAATGATTGACCTGCTTCCCTTACCTGCAGAGAACGCCGCTCTCCATCCGTTGTGGCTTGGCTGGAGGGATAGCAACAGTGAGAAATCATGAATCAAGAACAATACTAAAGTACCATAGGGAAGTGAGTGTGGGAGCAAGTTTTCATGGTGGCCAAACAATGTTACTACAGCTTCTGGGTCAGTCTGTGACGTCACTGGAGCCAAACATGTTTTTAAAGAAATGTCGGAAATTAGCACACAGGGCTGGTTCCGGGCTTGAGCCTGATTAAGCTCTGGTTCTTCCTGTTTCCACCGCGGCTCCTCTGCGAGAACCAAGAACCAATACGTCACTCTTACTTCTGAGGGGGGCGAGATTAACCTGAGCTAACAGTTCATGGCGATTACGGCAAATCAAAGTTGTAACAACCAGCAGCAAAGTGACTAGAACGTGACCACACACTTCTGATTGTTTATTTGTACCTTACTTTAATGACCATCCGTTCGCTGTTATTGATCATTGTGGAGAGCAGGCAGACGTTTTCCTGTTGTTTTTCATCATAGCAGTTATCGGATGGAATCAATACATGGTTGCACAGGTTGTCATGTCCGTCTATCAGTATAATCATAATCAAAATACGCCGGTAAAATGTGCCTTTTAGAAAACGGCTTATGCCACAATAGCATAGCAACAAGTAGTCAAGATAGTCAATTAGCTTCGGTTGCTTGCATCACCCATGTTATACCAGAGAAACTTTAATAACAGCGTTGTGATGCCAAACAGCTTTCAGACTGAAACACATTCACTGATGGGGATGGGGGATATTTATCAGCTGCTTGTGTGACAGTCAGACAGTGAATACTTTACAGCGGTCGTGAGTTAACGGGAGACTAAACTCCGGTGGACGAGCGCACTGCTGGTCGGTAAATGCCGCTGAACCACATTAATAAACAATGACATAAACGGTGATGTCCTGACGCAGCAGCACCATCGGGCTCTGGGCGGTGGAAACACAACTGGGGCTAAAAAGAAGAACCCAGTTCGGAACCAGAAGAGCACTAGTACAGAACTGGAACCGGTTTGGTGCAAAAGTGGCAAGAAACGAATAAATGAGTCATAAAGAAAGTCAATATACAATTCAAAACGCTCTCAAATTGCAGGAACAAGCATCTCTATCCCCAGAGGATGAGATGCTCTGAACACGAACACCTCTAACAGTCACATCATATTCAAGAAAGGAAGAGGCCGAAACATCGGCACAGTCTAAACATCCCACCATTAACCCATACAACCCTTCACTTCTTAACCATTTGTAAATCCACATTTTAACATTCGTCCATTTCACACATATACTGTAAGACAATACAATTGAACAGAGTATAAGGCAATCAGAATACAATTCATAATATATAAAATACACTATATATACACTATATGATAAATTGACACAACACCAACTATGATGCAATGACGGTACACAAACTCTTCTGCACATGGCTAATTATTATGAAGAATGTTTTTATGGCAAGCCCAGCTATTTCTGTTTGTTTGTATTCTTTATGTGTTGGTTGGTTTAGTTTGGGACTGAGGATTGAGATGACTCTTCTAGTGACGTTATCAGGGTAGACGAGGGCGGGTCATGCCTTCACTGTCATTCCACATGATAATTATCCATGTGTATTTACGGGGGCACTTGGAAACAGCTGCATTGTTTCAGCCAAACTGGATTTTTGCTATTAGAGTTGAAGAAAAAGGAGATCGGAATATTGGCATAGCACCTGCATGGTTAGTGTGCACATCGCGAGCTGTCATATAGCTAATGTGTGAGAAACATTTTACCACGATGCTGTGTTCTTCCCACTGAGAAGCAAAGATTGTGAAATCAACGTTTTTTTCAGCTTTGTGAAGATAGTATTTCAGATGCTTTTTGAAGATTGTGTTGAGAGAACGTTTCATTTATAAACATTGCAATTGAACTGTACAAGACCCTATCTTTAACATGGACATTTGGAACACATTAGAAAGATGTTTGGACGCCCTTTAGCATGAACACTCCCGGCACCCAGTGGCTTTACTGTGTGGAACAAGTAATGAAGGAAGTATTAATTAAACTGTCAGCCTATTTTTCACATTGGCATAAGTGTCAGTTGGCCACTTTAGTGCATTTGCTGAAACACAGGGCATCTGTATCGTCTGCTTTATTTCATGTATATTATATGACGTATCAGGACATAAAAACCCTCTCCACACAGACCATGATAAAAGCAATTTCAAACGGAAATCTGTCTCTTTTCTTTATTTCAAAAGATAAATACCACATATATTTTAAATGCATTATTGATAGACATTGTAAGTGTTTATTTTTTTATGTTTGTGCTCGGTGTAAATAGTAGGCTTATCGTAGCAGTAAGCACAGTCATTGCATGACTAGTATCCTGGTTCTAATCTCACCTGGAGAAGATTGCATTGCAATGTGTTGAATTGGGAGTCCTCTCGATTTGTATTGCCTTGTTCGGAAATGTTCACAAGGTGCAAGTACATCTGTCGTGCCCTGATAAAGAAGTGTAGCACTCTACTGACGTATTGCTACACTTGCTCCCATGCAAACAATGACAATAGCCAGCACAACACAATAACTGCCTTTGTGTGTGCATATTTGTTAAATTGGGTTATTTTATCTTGATAGAAGTGCAGTTAAATTGTGTGAGCCACATTTGATTAATTGTACTTAATTTCAGACATTATGTGATTAAGGCCTCTCATATCATGATAGTCCTCCAGCACTTTGAGCAATGTTTCAGATTTAGGATTCAGGTTTCAGAGGCGATGCAATACGAGCTTCTGATTCAGATAATTAGCTGTTGCTGTGATAAAAACCAGCAGTGAGGCAGACTCAGTAGTTGCCTTTTGATTTGATTTGAAAGCCACTGCAGTCGCTGATAATGCGACGCCCCGAGAGGCTTTACAACCATCTGCTGTGGGAGCTCACCGTTTCTCTGCCTCCAGTTATAATGTCTACTATTTCCTCTTTGTCTCTCTCTTTGCTTAAGTTCTCTAAAGTGTGCACTCATGTGGAATCAAGCTAAGAACATTTACAAAAGCAGGACCGATGATTCTTGTTATCCTGTCAAACTTCTGCATACACAGTCAACCATCTGGTACAGTTGGTTTTGTGATGATACATCGCTGAAATTCAAATTATATTATTTAAATTGTCAACCGGTTGCATTTTGGCTGTTGCCACCATGTTGTTTGTATTGCTTCAACCAGAAGGACCATATTAACCTGTGGGGGCCTATTTCTCAGGCCTCAGGCGTGGAAAGGACATGCCCAGAATTAATGCATATATCTTCACTTCTAAAAGGGGGTATATGAATAATCTTGTTATCAAAGCAATGATACACCTGTGAGTTGATTTTATTAGTGTCAGAATCAAAATAGATGTTGCTGTGTCAGAGTAAATTCAGATTGGACATAGTAAAATCCAAACCATAATATATCATAAGTACTAGTGGGTGTTGAAAATAATCGCTTCTACGATGCATTGCGATGCGGACGTGGACGATTCGGTCTCGATGCAGTAACGGAAGATAATCGGTTATAGAGTAGTAACGTTGCTTCCTGATTTTACGGCCGCGGCAACGTTTTTTCTGTCACTTTAATATCAAATCGGTCGGTGACGCAGAGATCAGGGAACAGACGTGACAGCGGCACAGCGGCACCAAACACGGAGCAGTCTGCTTTATCCACCAATCCGGAACCAACAGCAGAACCTGCTCTGAATCACTCCGTGTCCGCTGCGTGTCCGCTGCGGAGTGTGTGACAGGCATGTATGTTTTTCAAAAATAATCGCGTTACAATCATGTCAGGTTTTTGGTGGATTTAATTAAGTCTTGGATTGCAAAGTATGAATGTCCTCTAGCAATTTTCAGACGTGAAGGCAGGAGGAAAAAAGCTTCCGCGATCACCGTCTCCTCTCCGTTCCTCCAAGCCCCGCCCCCTCCCTGAAAATAATGAGTGACATGCTGATAGTGACCCGATATAAACTTTATTATTCACTTAATCACTGAGATATAATGAAGCTAATTTAATCTCATACATTCATGGGATTTATGTAACAGTAAAACAGAGAATGTAAGTGTGCACCCACATGCAGTATTTTTGTTTGTATAATACTCCTGTTGTCTGCGGCGTTCAGACTCAGGTCCTGTGTGTGAGGCATCATTCAGGACCTTCAATGTCCTTTTTTAACAGAAGACCGTGGCTAGAAGCTGCAGCTAGACTGCAGAAGCATTAGCTTTTTGTTTTTGAGGATGGAACAACTTCACACACGGAGGCTAGACCTATACAATTCATTTATTTTGGTTTATAAATGAATGTCAAGACATTTGTTATTGATTTCTGAAGCACTTTCGAAATAATAAAAAGAGAGTTCATATGTATTTTCTGCATGTATGCATTGATGAAAAATAAGCCATGTGCAGTAATATAGAAAATTGAGGATGCAACGCATTGGTATGCACCGTGATGCACCGGGATATCGAACCGAATCGAATCGTTGACAGGATAATCGTAATCGAATCGAATCGTGAGACCAGTGAAGATGCACAGCCCTAATAAGTACCCTGTGTCAGGATGGATGAACATTTGGTGAAACTTGACATTTTTTAGAGGGGTTTAGAACAGGTAGGTCCAGGCGGACTCACCTTTGGTTACCATCAGTGCCATTTGACCTTTCTCAAGTACCAGACTGTACAACAAATTATTTTCATTGAAATATCACTATAGGTATTCATTCCATCCAAACATTTTTCGTCCCAAAGCGTTATGATGCGCGAGCTGCCAGTCAGACCTAAACATTACGTGAGGCCCCATCTCTGGAACCCATTGGTCAAATTGGGTGATTTACACCTCTTTGTAACCGTTAGAGCCAATAGAATCGAAGGGCAGTCCATAAATCCATGTACACATTACAATTGGTCAGTTAAAATAACACGGCATGCCCTGGCCTGCTCAACATTATACACCGTGTTCAGTGTTCCATCCATACGATGATGGATTATCAGTAATCATTTCAAAGTGACAGAGACATTGAGCAGCAGCATTTGTATGCCCTTGAACACAACACAGCAGAGGTAAGACATCTTTCCTGGCTGCTAGTTGTTGTCGTACAGTGATGAGAAGTATACCCATGGTATCTTTGGAATCTCAGCTTTCATATGACAGCAGATGTGTGCAGATAGCATGAGGTAGAAAAGTTGCTATCACCATATATATGCGCTAGCACCGTTAGCATGTTTTCGTTAAGTGCTGATTTAGACGCTTGGCTAAACTAAGGCCCACCGGGTCGGTGAAGGGGGTCTGGAGGACGGGTTTGGGCTGACAGCCCAGGGGCACAGCAGAGGACCGGGAAGGGGTCTCGGGCGGACAAACCAGGGGCAAGACAGGGTCCAAAAAAGGGGGACTCGGGTGGACCGCCCGGGGGCAAGGCAGAGTTCGAGGAGGGGTGAAGACCACAGCTCTCAGGGGACCGGGCAGGATTAATATTAATATGATATATCGCTTTTCTGAACCCAAAGACGCTTTACATTTGGGAGGGAGGGTAGACAAACAAAACAAAAAAAGACAGAACCAAAAAGAAACAAAACACAACAGAAAAGCAGTCAGGAGGACGTTGATTGAGAGGGGGGGGGTTATGGATAGAGAGTTGAAGAGGTGGGTTTTGAGGCGGGACTGGAACAGGGTAAGGGACTCAGACTCACTGAGATCTTGGGGGAGGGACAGTACCCAGAGCCGGTGGAACAGGGACAAGGAGTTGGCAGTACCCCCGGCGAGACATGTGATGTCGTGGCCTCCAACGAAACAGGACATAGGATTGGCAGGACCCCCGGTAGAAGAGTAGTCGGTGGGGCCTCCAACGGCACAGGACACAGGGCCGGCAGGAGAGTAGTCGGCGGGGCCTCCAACGGCACAGGACATAGGATTGGCAGGACCCCAGCAGGAGAGTCGATGGCGGGACCTCCAACGAGACAGGACAAAGGGTTGGCAGGACCCCCAGCAGGAGAGTAGTCGGCAGGTCCTCCAACGGGACAGGACACAGGGTTGGCAGGACCCCCGGCAGGAGAGTAGTCAGCGGGGCCTCCAACGGAACAGGACAAAGGGTTGGCAGGACCCCCAGCGGAACCTCCAACGGTACTTGAGTAGGGACTTGAGTGGGAACTCGAGAGGTGACTGGAGAGGGGACTCAAGAGGGAACTCGAGAGGAGACTCAAGAGGGAACTGGAGAGAAGACTTGAGAGTGGACTTGAGAGGGAACTGGAGAGAAGACTCGAGGGGGGACTCGAGAGGGAACTGGAAGGGTGACTTGAAAGGGAACTCGAGAGGAGACTCGAGAGAGGAACTCTGAGAGGAGGAACTTGAGAGATGACTCGAGAGGGAACTGGAGGGGTGACTTGAGAGGGGACTCGAGAGGGAACTTGAGAAGTGTCTTGAAAGGGGACTCGGGTAGGACCTGGAGGGGTGACTTGAGAGAGGACTTGAGAGGAGACTAGAGGGGAAACTTGAGAGGTGCTGGAGTCGGCCGGTACGCCGACAGGACACGGGGAGCTGGCGTCGCCTGAAGCCGAAATTGGAGTCGAGCCCATGGCTTCTGGGGCTGGTACTGAAGCCGGAACCATGGCTGCTGGGGCCAGAACTGGGTCTGGAACCATGGTTGCTGGGGCCAGAACAGGGGCCGGAACCATGGTTCCTGGGGCTGGAACCATGGCTGCTGGGCGCGGAGCGGAAGCCTGGACCCTGGCTGTGTAAGCCAGGTAATGGAGTATGGAAGAAAAGCTGCGTGGGCCGGTACTGGAGCATGGAGCCATGGCTGGTGGGGCCAGAACTGAGCGGAACCATGGCTGCTGGGGCCAGAACTGGGGCCGGAACCATGGCTGCTGGGGCCAGAACTGGGGCCGGAACCATGGCTGCTGGGGCCAGAACTGGGGCCGGAACCATGGCTGTGTGGGCCAGTTCTGTAGCCAGAACCACGGCTGCTGGGGCACGGGCTGCTAGCCTGGCCTTTTGACGACTCCTCTTAGCAGCCGCCTGAATACTCCGTGGACCTCCATAAGCCAGACGAGTTCCGGAATACAACTCCTGGACAGGAGCAGGAACTGGGGCAGAAGCACGGGTTGACTTCAGGCGGAACCCACCAAGGCGTATGGTGCCAGATTGGGAATTGGGAGACATGGAGTTAGCATGCCTGGGGCTAGCAGGCCGGGAATCACATGTTTCAAGGAAGTCCAAAATCCAGTCAGGTAAGAATTCAACAAAACATAGTTTCTCTGCTGCCAACCGGTGCGCCTCTACCAGAGCGGCCCTCTTCTGCCGAACACTGGACCCTCCCTTACACCAATCGAAGCAGCAAGCCAGATAGAAGGTAAAATGCTCCAAGGATCATCTGCTGGGTCCATTTGTGGTCGGTTCGTAATGTTACGGTGTGTGAAGCAGGCAGGACCCAAATGCAGATTAAAGTGAACATTCCTTTATTTCAAGGCTATAATGAAACCAGAACACTCACCGGAGACTTACTCACAACACAAGACGACCCGACAAAGACAGACAGAAAAAACAAATCTTAAATACACACAAGACTAATCATACAAACAATACACAGGTGAGGAGGGAGGAGAAAACACAGGGGCCACAGGTGAACACAATCGGGTAATCAGACACACCAGGGAAACTAACGACAGACACAACACAATAAAGACAGATTGTGACAATCGTGTTCTGTTTAGGTGAAAATGGTTATTATCGTCTGTTAGCTGAGTTTCTTCCCGTTAAGTGGGTATGCCACATTAATAGGTTGTTAAATGTTACCAAGCCCTGGGATGGTGTTTCTTACAAGATGCTGCGTCTGCCCCCGGTACCGGAGGCAGAGGCAGCAAGACTACAGGGCGGAGCTGTGGAAAAGCAAACCACCTAAGTAACTAACAAACACTTGCTAGCTAGTGTGGCAGCAAATACACAATAACTGTGTTATTAATTGGGATGCACATGTTGGCTCTAAAAACACGGTATTAAAACAAAATGCTTACCTGTAAGAAATGAACAGCCAACTCAGCTTTAAGGATGAGCATAATAAAGGCCCTTCATGGCTTCACCTTTTCGACCTGGAGGAAACCGCTCGGTGCCTAGAATGTATGGCCCCCGTGTACAAGCAAGATGGCTGCACGACATTACCAAATGACACACATAAAGTGTATACACTTAGTTAAGTGTAGTATCTTACTCAGGAAAGGGATAGCTAGGTAGTTAGCTTTACTTGTCCTGCTTAGATAATTGACTTACACTCACAGGCAGCAGCTGTCTGGACCTTTGGTCCGCTTGAATGTGATCACAACAAAAGAGATATTGACACTAACTGACCATGACTCCTGTATCAATCTATTCATCCCATGACCTCATAAGGCACGGCATAGCGTACTGACAGAGACTGGGCAGTGGGTCCAGCTTCAGTGCTATATTCTGCTCGCTAATGTGAGACCCACAGTGCATCTTTAAGCCATCTGCTCTGAGACCTGACCAACGAACGTCACGCCAGGCCTGTTCTCTCTTTTCTCTCTCTCTCTCTCTCTCTCTCTCTCTCTCTCTCTCTCTCTCTCTCTCTCTCTCTCCTCTCTCTCTCTCTCTCTCTCTCTCTCTCTCTCTCTCTCTCTCTCTCTCTCTCTCTCTCTCTCTCTCTCTCTCTCTCTCTCTCTCGCTGTGTCTGTCTGTCTGTCTGTCTGTCTGTCTGTCTGTCTGTCTGTCTGTCTGTCTGTCTGTCTGTCTGTCTGTCTGTCTGTTTGTTTGTACTTTCCTTCTCTGTCTCTCTCCCATCAGACAAACCCTCTGCCCATCCATCCATCCACTCCTGTCTCACCCCTTCCCAGCTCCCTGATCTGTCTGTCTCGTCCTCTGCCCTCTTCCCCGGAGGTAGAACTACCAATTATGATAAAATGCACCGTGACGGGCTGGACATCTGCTGGAGCCCGGACTTTTTTGAGGGGATTCATTCTGCTGTCTGCGGAAGAACAGGGAGGGCAGACTAATACGCTGTAAAGGCCAAGGAGCGGGTCGACTTGAAATGATACAGAAGTCACTTGTGAAAGGTGGACATGGAAATATCAAACAATCAAGCTGCTGTTAGAAAATGTACTCTGATGAACATGGACCTTCTTTAATACCTCTTATGAGATGCACAGTAAACTATTCCATAATCGTGTCCTATGGTACATGTTGTACTACGCATTAATGTAGGAGGACATTGTGATTGCTATCTGGAGTAGATTGTATTTGTAAGTGCTTCCTCATCAGAAATAAAGTTTAGGAAGAAGTCTGGATGGATGGAAATCAAAAGTATGTCCCATTAGCTGTAGTTAATGCATATATAATACGTGTATATACGGAAAGGAGACACTATAGGATATAACATATGCACATCCCTCTCATACAGGATGCCAAGGTAGTAGAATATGTGTGTTTCCTAACTAGAGATAGCTCAACTGTTCCACAGTATTGAGTATAGACTGTATGTATATCAGAGAAAAATAAATGACCACATGGTCCAATAAGGATATATGGTGCTGGGTAGATGTCATTTGTATTTATGTGATACTTGTTGCAATGGCTCCAGACATAAATAACATAAATGAGATGAGATTACTTTAACGATTGCTCCTGTTCATTTCAAAGCTAGGAGAACACAGTAACCCGTGACTACGTCGGCTGAACGGTTCCAGTAAATAATCGTTACCATGTGAATAAAATCTGACCCCAAGCCTATTTGACTCCATAGGGACCATAACAAGGTCGCTTAAATCAGCCGAAGGCCTTTTCCGCTTCAATTCACAATACAGCAGATGGATTCAGATTCTAGGAAGCATGTACACTACGTAGACAACGGAATATGTCAGTTTATAATCGCTTTCTATTCTCTGATACATCTATTTTTAGTCTGCTTTCAGCTCTCTTGTCATCTCCAGAAAAGCATCAGGCTCTTCAGCTGCATCGTGTTTCTTGTCTGTGTTGCTGAGCAGGTGATACAGAAGGTTTGTCAGAGCTGTCACTGATCAGCCAACTCTGCTGCTGGAAAAAGTATCATGAGAGACGTTGTTGTGAAGTTGTATTTTCAGAAATAGGGTTCAATATTCACGATTGAACTCTAACATCTTGAGACATTATGAAATAGCATATGGTAAGATAAGACTATACATGTCTTATCTTACAATATGCTATTTCATAATGTCTCATTTCAAGGCTAACAATTCTTCCATTGTTTCACTCTTGATTGTGTCATGGTTTTGGATTGATGTTGTTTTCATTTTCCACCTTTTTTTATTTTGAAATGTGTTCCCCCTTGTGTCTTGTCTGGTCCTTCTTCCTGTGTCTGCCTTCCTGTCTGATTGTGTTCACCTGTTGCCCCTGTGTTTCTGCCTCCCCTGCCCAGCTGTGTCTTGTCTCGTCCTTCTTCATGTGTCTGCCTTCCTGTCTTAAGTTTACCTCATGTGTCTGATTGTCTGAGTGTGTTCACCTGTTGCCCCTGTGTTTCTGCCTCCCCTGCCCAGCTGTGTCTTGTCCTGTGATTACCCTTCTGTGTATTTAGTCTTGTGTATCTAGTCCCTGTGCTCCACGTCTGTTCGTCGTCGTGTCATGTCTCTGCAACCTGTCATTTCTGCATGTCCATGCTCGTCTATGCTTTTGTTTGTTTCTTGTTTTTCCTGTCTTCCGCTTTTTTTAATAAAGCTCACTTTTTGTTACCAAACCTTTTTGTATTTTGAACTGCACTTGGGTCCTATTTCCCCCAACCTGACAGATTGGGGGTTGACAAAGAGCAATCCAAAAACAATAAGCAACCACAGGTCTTAAATCAAAACAAGTTATTTTTTATTAATAATAGATTTGACTTGAAATACTGTCAAATTCACTCTCAAAAGTAACAAGTATTGATCTTTCAAGTTGTGTACTTTCTTAAAAGGAGGTTGAAAATGGCCCTGCTCCCCGTCTCACCACAGGTCATTTACACAGATGACTCCTAAATAATGTCTTTACCTGCAGTTGCGGAAATGTAGGCAAGTTGCCAGAAGGTGTTTAACCTTGAAATGAAACATATACATTTCATCATGCTGCTTAATATAATTCATGTTTGTCATAAACAAATAAGTTCTAGTCTTACCACTAGCTCTGGGTTCATAATGATGAACGATGGTTCTCATGATTGATCCTCAGGGTGTTGGGTGAACGTAACAGTTCTAGCAATCAGATATGTTTGTTACGGTACAAAGGATGCATGTCATTCCAATAAAACAATGCAACTACAAATAATAATTATTGTGGTTGTAATACAATTACAGCATAACATTATTATTTTTTAAAAGATCTTAAACTGTCCGTCAAACTGTGACATGTGCACTGCCACTGTAAATGTTCACAACAAAACACCTGATGAAGCCATATCTAGGAGCTTATATTATTTAATAGTTATCCATTTATTTTATTTTTTTGTTTATATTAAATCTTCCTTTTAATTATTATTTAAGTTGATCAAGTAAGTTGTACTATGCCTCTGTTTTTGTAAAGGCAGCCTTTGGGCGCCGGGGGAGGGGAGGCCTGCTCATTGTAAAGCTGGGATACAGGTGGTAGTGAGCGGCGCACCCGGTAGGCTTATGGTTTTTTACCATCGGGTAAGAAGGGAGAGAAAATGCTTGATGTGTTGATAATAAATGGCACTGAAACGACTTTTGCTCAGACCTTGCTTTTTACCCATGCGTAAGATTTGCTGACGGGTGCCACAGCGGCACTTTGCGTTATATTTCTTTCTTATATTTTTATGATTTTGGCCGCTATAACACCTAAGGATGTCCGCATTCCAACCAGCCTGTTACACTTTATTAAAACATGTAGAAGGTCATATTATTAGTAAACCTGGAAACTGTGAAGAGTTTGGACGTTATGCTCCCTTAGCCTCACCACTAATCCAATTGAGATTTGATGTCATTTATCTATTCATCTTTTTCATTCATTGTCATCTTGATGTTTTTTATTTACTTCATTTACTCATCCCTTGTGAGAAAGATATGAATATCAGCCAGTTGGGATTTCACTGGCATGCCTCATTATTTAGATTTTCTTCATCTTTACCTGCAAATAGGATCAATGATTTGCTGGATACTTAAACATACGATATGTGAAGAATGTCTAGTCAGAAGGATAGATTGTCAAAGTGTAGATCAAGAGCATTCTCCTACTGATGCAATTACGTGACAAACATAACAACAGATACAATCACATCACCCAACATCCATCATGGTAACATTGTATTGAAAATGGGATAACAAGTACAATCTCTTATGACAATGCTCGAGTGTCATCCAACTTAACCACACCACCATCACTACAATGGGGCTACTGACTGTAGTATGCGATTACATCGTTTTAACCCTCATGTCATGTTTGTTTCTCCCCACTTATTTGGTGTTCCCGGTCAAATTTGAACAGTGGGTGTTAACTGCTTTAACATTAACACTAGAAACATTTATCACACCACATTTCATTTAACATCCTTTCAAGCTGTGAACAATGTCTCAGACTGCTGGTTTACTTGAATAACTGCAGTGAATATACAAAGAACAGACGGGTGGATGAAAGTACTAAATCGCTCAGATTTGACCCGAACTTGACAGGAGGGTTAAGAAAATATATTGTTTTCTGAAGAGTATCTTTCTTCTTCTCTGTGATGAAGTGAGGAGTTGAATAATAGAAAGATTTACTATAGACAAACTAGGGAATGCAATTCCTGAAGAAATGGCTAGTGGGAATGCTTTATGCTGAAAAGCTGACACTAAACGGCTATGCTGAAATGTAATGTGTAAGAAGAAAGAGAATAATTTAGATTGAAATGATACATGGATACTGCAGGGGGCTTGAATGTGAAGAAAAGAGAGAAAGTAAAAAGGCTTGGAAAAGCAGCAGAATATTTGAACTGCAAACCTTTGAACTAAGTTGATGGCAAATGTCAATGGCCTGAAGGCGAGCATCGATGGCTCTCATGGAGCTATCCAGAGATTGCAGGGCGCTGGCCACGCTACTCTCCCCGCTCCCGGCCTGGTGAGCCTGGGAAGGGGTGGACTTGGGAGGCGGACGGGGTCCTGGAGGGCTCGATTTCCTGGTCCTTTTTCCTCGTCCTCGCCTTGGTCTCTCTGGGGAGTTGCTTGGGGCTGCGCTGGAGACCTGATCCGAGAGCTCTCGGAGCTTCGAGAGAGTGAGGCCTGGAGCTGTGGGGATGCCCTGCTGCTGGAGTCGGGCGATGAGGAAGTCTACCTCCGATGATAGGCCGCTGTGGGGAGTTGAACCGGGATCAAAAATATCCATACCAGGTTCGTCTGAATTGTCCGAGTTGGACATCTTGTGCTAGTTTTTCTGTTTGTTTGTTTTTCTCACGAGGAGGAGTAGTATTACTGCTACTGTTTGCGGTCATCTGCAAATGACAACTGACAGGGAGGAAGAGCAGGCATTTAAGGAATTTAGCATGTGCAGCTATTGGCTGCTGAGGGGTGACGCCCTCGTATTTAATGAGGGGGGAAGGGAGCCATACAGATGTAGCACTCCAGATCAGACTCAAATGGGTGTGTCCCAGTCAAAAGCCCAGCGGATGCCAGTGGCTGGGGGTGTTGCCAAATTGCTAGAGGGCGTTGCCCAATTTCCCCATTTGTTCAATTACAGGATTTAACCATGAGATGGCGCTTCATTCACAAAATACACAATGGGCGTTGTAGAAACATCAATATTTTAGATCAAATAAAGTATATAGTTTGCTTTATGCAGTATATTTATTGTAATGTTGTACAGTAGATTGAAGTAAATCAACTTATACATTCAGATAAGATAAGATGGACCTTTATTAATCCCGTGGGGAAATTCAGTAGTTCAAACAGCAACAGGGTGAGAGTGAAAAACAGGACAGCACAGATTCACACAGATTAATAAAATCAAAAATAAAATGAGCGATAAAAATAATAATAATGAGAAACTATGAAATAAGAAATGAATAAAACTAAAATGTAATTATCATATCATATATTATAATGTATTGTATTATTAAGTAATATCATACATTAACCCCATTATAGCAGATGCCACATTAAATGGATGAACACATGTATGCATCAATAATTACAACAGAGTATTTCTAAATACAAGTTGTAAAAATACTTATATGTATTTAATATTAACCCTTTGGAGTCGACCGTCACGCCAGCGTGATCAGATCACATGACCTGTTCAAGCCGGTGCCGCATAAAAACAACAGTCCGGACAACATTGCCGTGTGTTTCTGTCGAAAGTACTGGCTTGAGACTATATACCAGTCTTTGTTTCATGCAAAAAGACCCAGTAAACACGGAGATACGATGATATAAAGTTAATACATTTCAAAAGTAGGAAATATGGAAGCACATATTTGAATATCTTCGCCGTATTTGATCATTTTACGAAACAGAAAATACTGGAAACTGTAGATCCTGCTCAACAGGATGTATATGTGTATTTCTGTCGAAAGTACTGGCTTGAAACAACTATATGCCAGTCTTTGTTTCATGCAAAAATACCCAATAAACACGGACATACGATGATATAAAGTTAATACAGATATATTTCAGAAGTATGAATAATGGAAGCACATGTTTTAATATCTTTGCCGTATTTTATAATTTTACGAAACGGAAAATACTGGAAACTGTAGATCCTGCTCAACAGGATGTATATGTGTATTTCTGTCGAAAGTACTGGCTTGAAACAACTATATGCCAGTCTTTGTTTCATGCAAAAATACCCAATAAACACGGACATACGATGATATAAAGTGAATACAGATATATTTCAGAAGTATGAATAATGGAAGCACATGTTTTAATATCTTTGCCGTATTTTATCATTTTACGAAACGGAAAATACTGGAAACTGTAGATTCTGCTCAACAGGATGTATTTACCAGGGAGGGGGTGAGGTAATCAGTTAAACGGAGTGATACGAAACGAGACGAAAAGAGACGAAGAGGGACGGCGGGAACCGAAGAGAGACGGCGGGAAATGGAGAGAGACGAAGATATACGAAGACAGGCGGCGGGAGACGAAGGAGACGAAGAGAGACGAAGAGATACGAAGACATACGAAGACAGGCGGCGGGAGACGAAGAGAGGCTGCGGGAGACTGCGATTGAAGTAAAGTGACAGACAAACATTGATAATTTAGATATAGTTAGATAGATTTAGAGTTGTGAAGATTCAACTATGATGAAGAGAACTCTGAACGTGAGTCAAGCTTTAAGCTTGTTTTTTGACATGGAGGAGGAGGAATCTGTGATGTTGTCCTCTGTGTCGTAGTTTACAGAAACCGCTTTGAAGCGTGGCACAGATAAAGACAGAAAAAACAGATTGTTGTACATAATGTGTATATATATATTTGTATTATATTTATAATAACACTTTTGCCTTATCAGAATGAAATCCCATGCTACCTCAATTAAACGTTCACATTATCATAGTCACATCCCATGTATATATTTCCAGCTTTTAAATGGTTTCGTTGTGTATGTTTGTGTTATGAAAAATAAAATCATTTTCCAAATCTGTTTTTACGTTTTTTTTGTGATTTTGGGTCCAAAATGTTCATATAGTAGAAGATCACTGTTCTAAACAAAGTCAAAAATCCTACATCCAAACGAAATAAATATAATTAATCATGATGAATATGTTACATACATTTTCACTCTTACACACGGATATTCTCCTTTTGCTCTCATGAGAAATCTACTAAAACAAAGTATGTCATGTATATTTAGTTTTCGTTGATGAGACGAGACGGACTAAGGTGTTAATGATGGACTATCGGACATTCAAAATGCAGCATTTTACGTTTCTAACTTGCAATATCATTATTTCCGCTCTCTTCAGAAGAGCGATCTCCCATGTGTGCGGGGGATCACAGGAGGGGGGAGGAGAGCTGTGGAATGTGACACACATTCCGATGGCCAATTCGTTTTAAACAAAGGGTCCCCAACATACATATAGGAGACATGGGGGGGTTGGGCTGGTGAACGGGCAGCACATCACAGAGGCATTTAAAAAGTGAAGACAATACATTCTGGAAATGTTCACATCAGGCACCTTCAAGTTAAACAATACTACTGTACAGTAAACAATTAGCACAGTAAATTATGTGGATTAAATCACATTTATTTCGTTAAAAATAAACGAAATGACTCGGTTTGCATTCATAAAGAATGCACAAACGTGTTTAATCGTTAATGTCAGATATGTACTAAGTAAATAGCCTACATTAGTTCCTGCTCAAGATTAGATTCAACTTTATTGTTATTGCACAGATTACAGGTACTGAGACAACGAAATGCAGTTTAGCTTCTAACCAGGTGCAACAAGCAGAGAAGTGGAAAGTAATGTTCACAATCTACAGAATAAAATATAGAATGAATTGAATGATGAATAAACAGTGAGGGGTATGAATACACTAGATATCAGCCTGTGAGCAGTGTGAACAGTGTGTTAATCGTTAATGTCAGATATGTACTAAGTAAATAGCCTACATTAATTTCATGATGGATTAAAGCACATTTATTTCGTTAAAAATAAACAAAATGATTACATGTAGGGTGAATTGCCCTAATGTGGAAACATTTTGCATTTCAGACTTCGGGAATATATTGCGACATGAAGCCGATACAATACATCAAAATCGAGTAACATTCTGAAATCCCCAGGATGTGTCCTAATCAAACCAAAAGAGAACATGCAGATATTAAACTCATACAAGAAATGGTAGACATATTAGTACTCTTAGTGCCAAGTTGTCTCAGACAATCTGTTTTCCTAATGTGGGACAGTTCTGTGCAAAATGTGGGACACTGAAAAGTCTATTAAAAAGCCTCAGTCACCTTCATTCATGTAATAAAAAAATCTCAGGCCAGTAACACTCAAAGCTACAGTAAATGTGCAATACCATGCTATGTTACTATTTATAATGTTATTGTTGTTACAACAGAAGATGTTTTTATTTAAATTGAAGTTAAATGCATCAATCTGGTGCACTGAGGGCAAAATTAGTAGATTTTGCTCTCAACACTCATATGAAACAGAACTGTTCTTACAATGTGTGTTGGAAGGTATTAAATTACTATGCATATGTTATTGTGTAAACACACAGCTGATCACCTGAGAGCTGCCGTTTCATTCAGAGCGTTTAAAAAAAACGACGGTCTGATTTCAACAACTCAATGTGTGATTATTATAGCAGTAATATTAGACACTAATAATACAGTACACTATTAACACTGTACATATTATTGTTTGCCCGTGGATAGGGTGATCGGTAGTGAGAGCCGCTGCATTTTCCTCTGTCGGATGTGATATAAAAACAAAGCGATTATTGTTGTTGTTGTAAACTCACGTGGATTAAATTTAGTGCATTCATTTCAACTCGCGAACATATGATACATTAAATGAATGCGAGGATGACGATCGAAAATCGTTTGTTTGACCCTGGATGCATTTCCTGATCTAAAAACATAGCGATGGTTTTGTACTTACGCCTACGTGAATTAAACATTATTTTGTTAAATAAAAACATGGTGATGTTTAGTAAATTATTACATGTCTCTTACTTAAGCACAGAATATGATCCTATCCGTGACATATATGGATTTTAACAAATATCCGCTATATCAGATACCTGATCAGCTGTTTATTTCACATGAGTTTCAGTGTGGCAGCTTCTCACGGCTCCCCCTGGTGGATCCATGATCCATTGCAGCTGGTTTCATTATAATTAAATGTATTTATCAAGGGGGCGTTTCAAATCCTGCGGGGGGGTTTTCCTTATCAGCAGGGGCCCACCCCGTGCCGATCACGGACCCGCACGGGTAGGCGTCTGAAACGAAGCGCTACATCTGTAGAGTGACGTGTAAGTGACTCGTGTTAGGTCTTCCTTATTGAACTTGCGCTAAGCTTCATGTGTGTGTGATAATACGTTGCTTGGTGTTCGTGATGCTCTCTTGGCACCATGTTAATAGTTAGTTCATATAATTCATGTAGATCAGTGGTCACCAACCTTTTTAAGCCCAAGACCCCGACCTCGGCCTTGGTGAAAGGCGAGATCTACCGATGGCAGAATTGAGAGAAAAAGACGGCCCAGACAGTGCTTCCAATGTGAGGCCTTTTGTCGGCTAATTGCATCTGAATTACATCAAATCATTTGGGGCAACTTCCAATTTGATTAAACCAAGAACACAACATAACTAACATGTCAAAAAGGATCAATATATATATTTATATCATACCTATCATTCCTTCATTAGAATCCTAAATATAAATGTATGTAACTTATTTTCCATTTGTTTGAGTGAATGAGTACATTATTTTGTTGACAGCAACAACAACAAAGAAAAAAATAACATCTTGCAGTGAGCAGATAACAAAGTGCCATTTTAACTGTGAGGCTTATCCACTGAAGCTTCATGCAAGAGCATCATCACCAGAACCCCCTCCATTAACCACATCACTGCTGTTCTTCAGCAGCTTCCCTGGCTCCCCGTCAAATCCTGTATCGTTTTTAAGATTCTGCTCCTCGCCTTTAAGGCCATCCATAACCTCACTCCTCTGTCCCTCTCCGACCTCCTGCACATCAACACACCCATACGCACACTCTGATCTTCTGCAGCCTTCAGCCGCTCTGCACCCCCCTTCCGTTTAACCACCATGGGGTCTAGAGCCTTCAGCCGCTCTGCACCCCCCTTCTGTTTAACCGCCATGGGGTCTAGAGCCTTCAGCCGCTCTGCACCCACCTTCTGTTTAACCACCATGGGGTCTAGAGCCTTCAGCCGATCTGCACCCCCCTTCTGTTTAACCACCATGGGGTCTAGAGCCTTCAGCCGCTCTGCACCCCCCTTCTGTTTCACCACCATGGGGTCTAGAGCCTTCAGCTGCACTGCACCCCCCTTCTGTTTAACCACCATGGGGTCTAGAGCCTTCAGCCACACTGCACCCCCCTTCTGTTTAACCACCATGGGGTCTAGAGCCTTCAGCCGCACTGCACCCCCCTTCTGTTTAACCACCATGGGGTCTAGAGCCTTCAGCTGCTCTGCACCCCCCTTCTGTTTAACCACCATGGGGTCTAGAGCCTTCAGCCGCTCTGCACCCCCCTTCTGTTTAACCACCATGGGGTCTAGAGCCTTCAGCCGCTCTGCACCCCCCTTCTGTTTAACCAGTACCACCATGGGGTCTAGAACCTTCAGCCGCTCTGCACCCCCCTTCTGTTTAACCACCATGGGGTCTAGAGCCTTCAGCCTCACTGCACCCCCCTTCTGTTTAACCACCATGGGGTCTAGAGCCTTCAGCCGCTCTGCACCCCCCTTCTGTTTAACCAGTACCACCATGGGGTCTAGAGCCTTCAGCCGCACTCTGCACCCCCCTTCTGTTTAACCACCATGGGTCTAGAGCCTTCAGCCGCACTGCATCCCCCTTCTGTTTAACCACTGTAGTGGAAATATTTCATGTGCTACCTTATAATATCCTTCATATGCTTAAACCAAATCAATGTTATTTCCTCTTGTTGTGCTTTCACCATTATTGTTCCTCTTTAAGGAACAATTATTGTTTCTCTTCCTCCTCTCCTTCTCCTCCTCAGTCAAGGCCAGAACTGCTTTGACTGCTGGGATTCTCACACAGACACATCATACATCCCTGCTCCGAGAACTGTTCTGCTATCTCCTTCTGAAGGCCATAAGGCCAGATGGTGTCTCATAAACAGTTCTAACCGTGTGAATCCAGATTTATCATTTTCCCCTCTGTTCCCTATATAATCTCTGCTTTTGTTTTTGTTCTTCGCACTCTCTGGTAGACTTTTCAGACTCTGCCAGACCTGTGACATTTTTACCTTATTGTATTGTGTATTTGAAGCTTCAAATAAATAACCAAAAGACAGCTTTCTCGATTCACCATTTATTTCTTTTTTACTCTGACTTGTACTCTTTAGCCGTGTTTTGGGTCCTGAGATTTCCATAACAGATGGCGTTGTCGGCAGGATCTCTGTAAGTTAGATTGTGAACCACTCCAGACGCTGGTGGCTGCGCGCTCCGGGATCTTTTGGATCCTCCTCTACCTCGACAGAAAACGTACGGGACGAGGGGACCAGCGCGAGGGGTGGAACCGATTGACTTCACGAGATCCAACGAACTCAAAGGGCTTTCAATACGGTGTCTAAATTGTTTAAAGTTAAACGTAAATTAAAGCTCCATGACATTTATGAGAGGGACTGCTCGAAAGTAGGATATTTGGGATATCTGTCGTGATTTGGGATTACGATCAGTTTTTGTGTGATTTGTACTGAGAAACAAATATCACATCATCGACGGATGAAAAATAGTGTTTTGGTAACACGGGTGTTTTGGTAACACTTAAAGACTTTGTTTTGGTAGCAAAGCGGGTGTTTTGGTAACACTTAAAGACTTTGTTTTGGTAGCAAAGCGGGTGTTTTGGTAACACTTAAAGACTTTGTTTCGGTAGCAAAGCGGGTGTTTTGGTAACACTTAAAGACTTTGTTTTGGTAGCAAAGCGGGTGTTTTGGTAACACTTAAAGACTTTGTTTCGGTAGCAAAGCGGGTGTTTTGGTAACACTTAATGACTTTGTTTTGGTAGCAAAGTGGGTGTTTTGGTAACACTTAAAGACTTTGTTTCGGTAGCAAAGCGGGTGTTTTGGTAACACTTCAGGACTTTGCCATGGGGGCAAAGCAGGGTAGGGGGTGTGTACAGCCTCCTGAGGGTCCGATAGTAGATGTCATGCGAGCAAGATATGGTGAAGAAAGTCTGAGTAAATTAAATATATGGACGGAAATGTTCGGATTTCCGAAGGGAGGTTTTTTGAGTAAATTAAAAATCAAGAACCTAAAAAGAATAAATTACAAGAACATGAAGATGGAATGAAGGGTACAAATAAATAAATAAAGTTAAAGTAAAAGACTTATAGAAAACTGGACACTCACAGAAAGTGTTTATAATACTGGGGAGTAAAACAAAAGCAGAGATTATATAGGGAACAGAGGGGAAAATGATAAATTTGGATTCACACGGTTAAAACTGTTTATGAGACACCATCTGGCCTTATGGCCTTCAGAAGGAGATAGCAGAACAGTTCTCGGAGCAGGGATGTATGATGTGTCTGTGTGAGAATCCCAGCAGTCAAAGCAGTTCTGGCCTTGACTGAGGAGGAGAAGGAGAGGAGGAAGAGAAACAATAATTGTTCCTTAAAGAGGAACAATAATGGTGAAAGCACAACAAGAGGAAATAACATTGATTTGGTTTAAGCATATGAAGGATATTATAAGGTAGCACATGAAATATTTCCACTACATTCCCCCCTTTTGATCATTCTTGATCAATAAAAACAAAAGAAAACAAATGAAAGAATAGACTGATATAAGACATCAATGAATACACTCCATCGCTGGTTTGCATTTGAATATGATGGTAAACCTTACACTTTTACACGCCTGTGTCAAGGTTATTGTGAATCACCTACTGTGTACAACCAAGCATTGTGTACAAGTTTGGCCTCTCTCCAAGTTTCTAAAGGCACTGCACTGATACAGTATGTTGATGACCTCATGATTTGCGCACCCACAGCAGAACAGTGTGAGACTGATACTATTGCGTTATTAATGCACCTCACAGCCGAAGGCCATAAGGCCAGTTTGTCTAAACTCCAATATGTACAAAGAACAGTTACATTCTTGGGTCATGTCATTTCAGGAGAGGGGAAGACGCTTTCAGATAAGCGTATTGCATCATTGGCGGTTCTGCCAAAACCTGTCACTAAGCGACAGATGATGTCATTTTTGGTTTTTTGTTCATACTGCAGGTCATTCATTCCAAACTATTCTCCAATCGAGTTACCACTGCGCACTATCACATACGTCACTGGTTTGAAACCTACAGATCATCTTATATGGACACCGGAAGCCGACGAAGCCTTCATTAATATGAAGCTGGCTCTCCAATCGCCACCGACTCTAAGTCTACCTGATCACACTAAACCTTTCACTCAGGCAGTGGATGAACGACAGGGGTGTATGACATCAGTTCTACTGCAAGATCATGGAGGAAAACAGAGGCCTGTGGCCTATTTCTCCTCCAAGCTAGATCCTGTAGCTGCTGGCCTGCCTAAATGTCTACGTGCAGTGGCTGCTGCTGAGAAAGCGCTCAACTCCTCACCTGACATTGTGGGATATGCACCTTTGACCCTGTTAGTTCCACATGCTGTTTCACTCATTCTCCTTGAACAGAGAACATCACACCTCTCTGCTGCACGTTACCTCAGGTATCACACCGGACTTAAAAGACGTTCCTCTGACTAACGCTGACCTCATTTTGTATGTTGATGGGTCTGCCTCTCGCGACCAAGGGGGCACTAATCGGGTGGGTTTTTCTGTTGTTTCAGATTCTGCTGTACTCTGTTCTGGACCGCTTCCATGTCACCTCTCAGCACAGGCAGCAGAGCTCATCGCACTAACTGAGGCCTGCACGTTTGCAGAAGGCAAAACCGTGACTATTTACACTGACTCACGATATGCTTTCGGGGTAGTACACGATTTTGGGGCTATTTGGAAGTGTAGACAATTTCTGAAATCTGATGGCAAACCAGTACTTAACCATGTACTGGTTGCAGGCTTACTAGACGCCATTCTGCTCCCATCTGAGGTTGCAGTCTGTAAATGTGCCGCACACGCAAGCAGTACAGACCCAGTTTCCCTAGGAAATGCGTCTGCTGACTCAGCCGCAAAGGCAGCTGCCCTGATTCCTCTCGCACCTCACGCACACTCTTTAGTTAAAATCCCTGTCTCCTCCTTCACTGACAAAATGTCATCACTGACATCCATGCAGCAGCTAGCTACACCAGTTGAGAAGGCTCAATGGAAGGCTGCTGGGGCTGTTTTTGACCCAAAATCCAGCACCTGGGTTGGCCCAAATTCCAATCCATGTCTTCCCAGACATTTCTTCCCTCATTTTGCTAAGTTGACACATGGATGGGATCATGTGTCAAAAGGGGGGATGTTAGAGTCTATTAATCAGGAGTGGTTCACAAGGGGGTTCACAGTAACAGCTCAAAAACACTGTGAAGCATGCCTAATCTGCATTTTGCAAAATTCTGGTAGACCAGTAAAGGTTACAGGACCCGGAGCACATCCACCTCCCGCCAGGCCATTTGAGCACCTAATGCTAGATTTCATTGAGCTTAGCCCATCAGAGGGTAAGAAGCACTGTCTGGTGGTGGTGGACATGTGGTCCAAATGGGTAGAAGCTTTCCCAGTAAAAGCACAGACGGCAAATGCTGTGGCAAAGGCACTACTGAGGGAAATCATTCCTAGATGGGGACTACCAGACAAAATTTCCAGTGACAACGGTTCACATTTTGCTAATGAGGCCATTACGCAGATAGGAGAATACATGGGCATGGACATCAGAAAGCATTGTGCTTATCATCCACAGAGTGGGGGTGGGGTGGAAAGAGAGAACGGCACAATCAAAAACAAACTAGCAAAATGCTGTGCAGACACAGGTCTGTCATGGACACAAGCTCTGCCCATTGTGCTGATGTACATGAGGATGCGGAAGAGAACACGGAGTCAACTCAGCCCATTTGAAATCCTTTTTGGGGCTCCTCCACAGATTGGACTCAAGGCTCCAGGATGTCCTCTTCCCTCCACAACTTTGTGTGAGGATGCTATGTTGTCATATTGTGTTAACCTATCATCCACTTTAGCAGACATCCGACGTCAGGTGGCTGCAGCCTTGCCTACTCCTGCCACTGGTCCGCTTCACCGCCTTCAACCCGGCGACTTTGTGCTGATCAAGGATTTCCGGAGAAAGAGCTGGAAATCCAATCGTTGGCAAGGTCCCTACCAGGTGCTTCTCGTCACCCTGACAGCGTCAAGGTCGCCGAGAGAGCTACGTGGGTCCACGCCAGCCACTGCAAGGTCGTAGTCACAGGAAAGGAGAAACAATAGAAACGGATGACAACAAGTGACATGTCTAAGTCACCAACAGATGACAACAAGTGACATGTCTAAGTCACCAACAGATGACAACAAGTGACGTGTCCAAGTCACCAACAGATGACAACAAGTGACGTGTCCTAGTCACCAACAGAGATGACAACAAGTGACGTGTCCTAGTCACCACCAGCACCACACTTGCACTACATACACCAAAACACACTACACACAAGGTGTCACGAGCGAGTGCCAGCTGAGCGGTTTCATATGCTCTCTGGTTCCTCATTTGTGTTATCAGTGTGCGAAGTCTGACGGTCCGTGTCACGAAATTGACCGAGAGAATACACTCACACACTCCATGGAACATTTCCCCCTCGTGATGAGGGCTCGCCTGGAGAGACGACAACGCAACCGTGAGCAATGTGAATACTACTGTAGGGCCTGGACAATCATAGAATGGTTCCTCTGCATACTTGCCATGATAGTTGTGTTAGGACTAGGCCTATATTTTATGTACCCAGCACACAGCATGTCAGCCAAAATCGAGGTATCTAAGAGGTACATGGGGAAAGGAGGGCGAACCACATGGGTCGAGCGGCTGGGGAAAGCAGGGCGAGCCACATGGGTCGAGGGGCTGGTCAAGACAGGGATCGGTAACATTACTCTAAGGGATGGGGAAGATAGCACAGTGCAGTTAGACCCGTGCAACTACATGCATTGCCCCGACCCTAAGAAACTGGGGGGGGCAGACGCCTACATTTGCTATGTCGAGAGTGACAGTCACACCGCCACTCACTGCTCGGGGGGCTGGACTTTTGTTTTATGGACCACCGCGCACACCGATTGTGGGTTATACCTTATGGGACGACAAAACAAACATCAAAGGGAGATTGTCTATCTCCAAGGTCGATTCATCGAGCCCCGTTATCCTGTTGCAACTACAGGCTGCCCAGATATCAGACAGGGGTTATTATGTTGTCTGTATGTATGTATCCGGCGCCGACCCATGTGGCACATTTTACATAGACATCGCGCCCAAAACTCAGACCCCAGAAAAGCATAAGCAACCTTTGACGCAACTGTTGACATCCATAGGTACATCTACATTTAATCTATACATAGGCGATAACGACGATAGCAACATTGATGTGGTTCAGACCAGTAATGGGATCACCGGTAACGTCTGGTGGCACACTCTGAGATCATTTTTGGCCTATTAATCAGTTGTACCTGTTTGATTATCCCAATACTGAAAAAATGCGTTTCCAGTATGATATCCTCAGCTTTCGTTCAGTATACTACTATTCCATTACAAGACAACCCTTTGCGCAACAGTGAGATAGATCAGCTAGAATCAGAAGAGTCTGATTCCGATTTATCAATATAATCATGCGTACCCTTTTCTCTTATTCTCTTATGCTTACATTATATTGGAGTCTGTCCTCCACAAAAACAGCCAGTTTTCTATGATATATTTGTGATGTGTTTACTCAAACCAGCGATGGAGTGTATTCATTGATGTGTTATATCAGTCTATTCTTTCATTTGTTTTCTTTTGTTTTTATTGATCAAGAATGATCAAAAGGGGGGAATGTAGTGGAAATATTTCATGTGCTACCTTATAATATCCTTCATATGCTTAAACCAAATCAATGTTATTTCCTCTTGTTGTGCTTTCACCATTATTGTTCCTCTTTAAGGAACAATTATTGTTTCTCTTCCTCCTCTCCTTCTCCTCCTCAGTCAAGGCCAGAACTGCTTTGACTGCTGGGATTCTCACACAGACACATCATACATCCCTGCTCCGAGAACTGTTCTGCTATCTCCTTCTGAAGGCCATAAGGCCAGATGGTGTCTCATAAACAGTTCTAACCGTGTGAATCCAGATTTATCATTTTCCCCTCTGTTCCCTATATAATCTCTGCTTTTGTTTTTGTTCTTCGCACTCTCTGGTAGACTTTTCAGACTCTGCCAGACCTGTGACATTTTTACCTTATTGTATTGTGTATTTGAAGCTTCAAATAAATAACCAAAAGACAGCTTTCTCGATTCACCATTTATTTGTTTTTACTCTGACTTGTACTCTTTAGCCGTGTTTTGGGTCCTGAGATTTCCATAACACCACCATGGGGTCTAGAGCCTTCAGCCGCACTGCACCCCCCTTCTGTTTAACCACCATGGGGTCTAGAGCCTTCAGCCGCTCTGCACCCCCCTTCTGTTTAACCACCATGGGGTCTAGAGCCTTCAGCCGCACTGCATCCCCCTTCTGTTTAACCACCATGGGGTCTAGAACCTTCAGCCGCTCTGCACCCCCCTTCTGTTTAACCAGTACCACCATGGGGTCTAGAACCTTCAGCCGCTCTGCACCCCCCTTCTGTTTAACCACCATGGGGTCTAGAGCCTTCAGCCGCACTGCACCCCCCTTCTGTTTAACCACCATGGGGTCTAGAGCCTTCAGCCGCTCTGCACCCCCCTTCTGTTTAACCAGTACCACCATGGGGTCTAGAACCTTCAGCCGCACTCTGCACCCCCCTTCTGTTTAACCACCATGGGGTCTAGAACCTTCAGCCGCTCTGCACCCCCCTTCTGTTTAACTAGTACCACCATGGGGTCTAGAGCCTTCAGCCGCTCTGCACCCACCTCTGGAACTCCATCCCACCTGACATCCGTAACACTGACTCTCTCCCCATTTTCAAATCACGCCTCAAAACACATCTCTTCACACTTGCATATCCACCCTGATTGTTATCCATCACACATCCTGTTTTATTGATTTGGTTATTTGATTGGTTTATAAACTGCATTGTCTTGTTTATGTCTCTTATGCTGGTGTTATGTATTGTGTATCTTGTTTTGTATGTGTTTGTACGGCGACCTTGAGAGCCTTGAAAGGCGCCTATATAAAATAAATGAATTATTATTATTATTAACATTACAACTAGTTATTTTAACACTATTCTTACAAATTCATAATTCTAACAACGTTCTTTATCCGTGCATAAACCATTGGTGCGTTCACACCGGACTCGATGCGAATGGCGCGGTAGCCAATCAGCGGTGAGGATCTCAGCCTGCCGTTACTGACGATGAATCAGAAAACCAAAACATCAGCCGTTAGCTGTTAGCACTCAGAGCTCACAGCTCCTCATATATATTCAGTTGCTGGACAAAAGTTAAACATGTACAAACCACAGACTGTCTGCGTCATGGTGAATACAGTCGCTGCTGTATCTGTGTCTGTATCATGTTGTTATGAGTCCGGACGGAGCAGATACAACGTTAGCATAGCCTGATCGATCCGATCCCCATTCAGAAAACACGCATATCGTCTGCCGTCTTGTCTGCAGGCTTGTCAAAGCATTAAAGCATGGTTTCTACGAACCAAAAGTATCCTACTTCGGCCAAATATGGGAGCCCGCTTACAGAGTAATACACAGGGAGTGGGAAAACCCGCCGTAAGACCCCCGTTGTCTCGCCCCCCCCGACGTTTGTAAAATAGCGGGACCCGCCGGGGGTCTCGGGGGTGTGCCCGGGGTTCTGTAAAATACCAAGCCCCGCCCCCCAGCCACCCCCCCCCACGTAGGGTCCAATTAACGATATACTACCCATTGGGACCCTGTACCCTCTCCGACCACCAGGGGGAGCCCTCGACGGTGTCCACAGATCAATATGGCATCCCACTCCCCATGTAGGGGTGTCCACAGATCAATATGGCATCCCACTCCCCGTGTAGGGAGTCATGGGGATCAATATGGAAGCCCACTCGTAGATCCCACATCTCAATATGGAAGCCCACTTCTCAATATTATTAATGTGCCAAGAGCAAGGACTGTCTCAGGTAAGACAGCTTTTATGTGCGCAGCTCCACTTGCTTGGAACAATCTTCAGCAAGAATTGAAACTGAGCAATCTCATTCCTCTGCATGTTTTTAAAGCTAGGGTAAATGAAATGCTTGCTGATACAATGGGCACTTGTCAATGTCTATAACTATGTATCCTGTAAATATAATGTATAATGTCCTTTATTGTTTTATGTTTCATGTGGAACCTATATGCTGTAGGTCTCCCTTGAAAAGGAGATCTATGATCTCAAGGGACCAATCTGAATAAATAAAGGTTTGAAATGAAATGTAAATTAATAATTCAAGGGGTGTCCACAGATCAATATGGAAGCCCACTTGTAGATCCCACATCTCAATATGGAAGCCCACTTCTCAACATTATTAATAATTCCAAAATAATAATAATAGTTTTTATAACTATTGGCATATAATATATACATAATAATAAATTCAAGGAATTCGATGCAGGATTCGTACCCGGCTCGATCCACACCAAGGAGCGAGTCTCTATCCATTGCCCCACAACTGGCGCTGAAAGCTTATTGAACAAAAGTATCATATATAGACTCCACTATGGCATAAAAAGACATTTCCGCGACCAATATAAACACAAAAAAACACATCAAATCACATCTACAAATCAATACGAAGCTAATGAAACCACTTTCAGACTCCTGAACGCGTGTTTACAAGTTTGAAAACGTAGCAATGGCTTTTCACATCACACCATTGTGTGATATATGAGTAATATGATTAATATGATGAAATTCATGTTTTTAAATGTTCCCAATGATTGTTCTTATAATGTTTCTTAAATGTTTTTGTAGAAATGTATTTGTTCTGCTATATAATATGGAGAGTCTGACAGGAGTTTCACTGTTGAGAAACGGAGAGAGCAGGGGAGAGAGATCTCACGTCTCGATGTACACACTATGAGTCTGGCAGTACGTCCATTCACTTCGTTTTCATCTGTAGATGTGAATTGATGTGTCGTTTGTACATTTTACTGGTGGAAAACAAAGCTAAATGTCTCGTTACTCTATTGACGGATCTATAAAGCACACTTCTCAATATTATTAATAATTACAAAATAACTATAATAATAATTGTTATTATATTGACTTGGGTCACATATAATAATGAATTCAAGGAACTCAAGATTTGATGCCATGGGCATCACACCATTGTGTGATATATGATTAATATGATGAAATTAATGTTTTTAAATGTTCCCAATGATTATTTGTGAAGGACCAGGGTACAGAAAAAAACAGGAGTGCAGGTTGAGGTCCAAAAATACGGATTTTATTGACCCAATATATGTACAGTTTTAAGATGGGTAATAAAATCAATTAGGTTTAAACAAAAAGGTGTAGATATAAACAGACACAATCTAGCATGAACGTCACAAAAATGGGTGACATCCTGTATGCTCTTCTGTCCAAGAGCAACTCACATACCCCCCCTCATCTCCACACTGCAGGAATGTATAGCACTACTGATCAGTCCATTATTGCATCAAGGGGAAAAAGGCTCTAAAAAGGGGTGGCTTAAATGGAGTGGCAGACATACGTCTCTGGGCGGGCATTTGATGTACCAGGGCGGGCCCAACCCGAAACTTACATTTCCCGGGAAAACTGAATTGTAAAAGAGCTGACATGCTGAAAACCCAACCCCTGCAGGGGGGTCTGGGGAGATTCTCCCCCAGGAGATTTTTTGAAATACTAACATAAAATACACATTCTGGTCCTCTCTTGAGAAGAAAAATAAATAAATCTATTACTACACAACATATTTAAAAAAATGAATGCCATTTCAGTTTTTTGTTACTTTGTTCTGAAAGCTGAACCTGCTGCTCCTCAAAGAGAAGAGGGAATAGGCTGTGTGAATTACTTTACATTGTGGATAAGGGTGGATAGCCCCCATTGTTCTGTGTGTCAAAATGAAAGACAGCCCACACAGCTATCAATCATCAAACCGTGGGGTCTTATTTCATTACGTGTTGATTTCTATCAACACGTAATGTTCTATCGATGTATATAGAGATGGACTACAACAAAAATATTCTCCGTCGGGACTTCCTGCAACAACACCACGTCGTTATGTTGATTCTGATTGGCCAGAAGACATTATCAAAGATGTTCTATTGAGAAGATGATCACTACGTGACAAAAGTTTTCAAACCGTTTCTAGTCTTCGGTATTTCCAGACAAGTGACTGCTGAAATCAATCTTACTAACTGCTGTCTGTGCAATTTACTCCGCGAGTTGGCGGACTTTATTTAGCTTACTTTAAAATAATTTTTCATGGTGGGGCTAAGCCATTTATTGGTATGGCTGTAGCCTACCCAAGTATACCCTGGCGCCGCCACTGAACATAATAATAAAACAATTAACATGTTGTATTCAGCCCTGATTAAAACAGCGGGCCCAAATCCTGGTTGGTCGGGCCCAAATCCTGGATGGGCGGGCCCGGCCCCATGGGGCCCGCCCATGACGCCGGGTCTGAATTAGCTGACACGTCTATAAAGGCAGGTGTTTTCCATCAGCTCAGCCTTTTACCAGGAGCAAGGTGAGCTGTAAGACACTGACAATAGGATTACATACAACACAAATCACAATAGATACTTTAATCTCTGTAATGTAAACAAAATCATAACCTTTACGATGTGTGTTCGTTTGTGAGGCTTGTAGCCCTCACATTGTTCTTATAATGTTTCTTAAATGTTTTTGTATAAATGTATTTGTTCTGCTATATAATATGGAGAGTCTGACAGGAGTTTCACTGTTGAGAAACGGAGAGAGCAGGGGAGAGAGATCTCATGTCTCGATTTATACACACTATGAGTCTGGCAGTACGTCCATTCGCTTCGTTTTCATCTGTAGATGTGAATTGATGTGTCGTTTGTGCATTTTACTGGTGGAAAACAAAGCTAAATGTCTTGTTACTCTATTGACGAATCTATAAAGCACACTTATTCTCCATAAGCTCTCAGCGCCACTTGTGGGGTATTCAGTTAAGCACTGCTCTTCGGGTTCGAAACCCACCCGAAACTGGTAGTCAAAATAGAATTATTATAATATATATTGTTGTGCACTTTTTTTTTATATATATATATTTTAAAAAATAATAATAATAAAGTCTGAGTTAACTTTTTTTGAGATCCATAGAAAAGGGGTGAAAATGAAAAAAAGTATCCGAAAATAGTGCCTCATATGCGGGTAGAGTCCCCTGACAACTCCCCTTACATTCCTCCAGAGTCCGAAAAAGTATTTTAACTTTTGGAAGAACCAGAGGAAGGGGTGAAAATTGATGAAATGTATCCGAACATAGTGCCTCATATGCGGGTAGAATCCCCTGACAACTCCCCTTACATTCCTCCAGAGTCAGAAAAAGCATGTTAACTTTTGGAAGAACCAGAAGAAGGGGTGAAAATGGATGGAATGTATCCGAAAATAGTGCCTCATATGCGGGTAGAGTCCCCTGACAACTCCCCTTACACTAGGTAGACCGCGGCCGGTAGTAAATGTCCAACCAGTGTACCCTCTGGTCCCTAGGGTATGTCTATATAACCGACTTCCCGCTATGCATTGAAGTCCGATACATGGACCCCGTACACTAGGTAGACCGCGGCCGGTAGTAAATGTCCAACCAGTGTACCCTCTGGTCCCTAGGGTATGTCTATATAACCGACTTCCCGCTATGCATTGAAGTCCGATACATGGACCCCGTACACTAGGTAGACCGCGGCCGGTAGTAAATGTCCAACCAGTGTACCCTCTGGTCCCTAGGGTATGTACGGGGTCCATGTATCGGACTTCAATGCATAGCGGGAAGTCGCTTATATAGACATACCCTAGGGACCAGAGGGTACACTGGTTGGACATTCACGACCGGCCGTGGTCTACCTAGTGTACGGGGTCCATGTATCGGACTTCAATGCATAGCGGGAAGTCGGTTATCCGACCCGAGCAGGGTGACTTTGTTACCCAGGAATTAGTGTCTAAAAGCTGGGTAAAATTACTTTAAACACAGGGTGCACATGGCTGTGTTACCCATGAATTAGTGTGTGAAAGCTGGGTAAGATTAATGGCAATTTAAGGGAGATATGGGCATTTCAAACACACCAGATGACTCAAGCACTCTGTACATTTCAATCACACCTGACGACTCCCATCAAAAGTGATTGAAATGTACAGGAATCTGTCCATTTCATTCACATTTGACGACCTGTTTAGAGTGGCTTTATTACCCATTAGGTACACCGACAAAGGCACCTCTTCGGGGCCGCTCCAAGAGCCCCAAAACACGGACTGAGGAGCTCCAGGATCTCTCCCTGACATGAGCAAACAGGCTATTTCAGACTTCCATGAAATACACCGGGGAAAGCACCTCTCTGTGGCCGCTCCAAGAGCCCCAAAACACGGACTGAGGAGCTCCAGGATCTCTCCCTGACATGAGCAAACAGGCTATTTCAGACTTCCATGAAATACACCGGGGAAAGCACCTCTCTGTGGCCGCTCCAAGAGCCCCAAAACTCGGACTAAGGAGCTCCAGGATCTCTCCCTGACATGCGTACCTCCAGAACCTCGCGCACCTTGGGTCCCCGGGCCCCCGAACTTAAGCACTCCCCCACGGACTAAACCCAGATGATCACACCCTCAAGAATCTCGTGCCCCTGGGTAGCTTAAAGAGGGTGTATTTTGCGGTGCTTTACCGTCCGCCCATCGACACTCATAGTCGGCCTTCTTCACAGCAGCACCACCCACCCTCCAGTGGAGGATTTTTCTTGTGCCCCTGGCAACACTTAAATGGGGTGTATTTTGCGGTGCTTTACCGTCCGCCCATCGGCACCCATAGTCGGCCTTCTTCACAGCAGCACCACCCACCCTCCAGTGGAGGATTTTTCTTGTGCCCCTGGCAACACTTAAAGGGGGTGTACTTTGCGGTGCTTTACCGTCGGCCCATCGGCACCCATAGTCGGCCTTCTTCACAGCACCACCTGCCCTGCTGGAGGTTCACACTTTAACTTTTTTTACCCTCTTCTACCTTACAAATCATCCCACACTTGAGCACTCCTCACTCGGACTAACCACCTCCATGCTACCACCAGAACCAGAATATCGTGGCCCTGGGGATATTAAAGGAAAAAAAACCCATAGTGGGCTTTAAAAACAGAAGACTTAGTAATTTTAACAAACTTTATTTACACTATTTAAATAAATAATGTTAAATAAATAACATTTGATACATTCACATATGATATAAAGTATGTACAAGGGGAGTGATTACAACAACACACTGCATATTTACAAGTTGATCACAGACAAGAGTGGGTGAAGTTGGGGCAGAGTATGGCACCCTCTCTTCACCCATGTCTGAGGGGCTGTTTTCGGCCAGTGACTGGTCCCTCTTCGCTCGCCCAGCGTTGACATGTCTTGGTAGGGAGTCTTGGTAGGGAGCCGGGCTGTGCTCCTCTCCAGAGCTGTCACTGTCGATGTCAATACCCGCAAAAGTGTCTTCATTTCCCGCTGCTGCTGCTGCTGTCGATGCCGCGGCCGCTGCTTGCAGTGACTCTGTGAAGAGTAACCGAATGTCCGCAGCCTCCTTCAAAGAAGGATTATTCTCGTAAAATGTGTCCGCAGTTGCAGTGTTGTGACACATGAAATCACTCACTCTTTGGCGGTTGCCTCTGTCTTGAAACCTCTTCGCATTATCGGCGTGGACTGTGCGGAGGTCGGTGAAGTTAATGGGACCGTGGAGCCCCACATCAGCCCATGCCAACCTCAGGGAGTAGGCAAGCTTCCTGAACGGGTTCTTCCCCTCTGTGTATAAGAAGTAACGGCTCTGGGTGCAGGTCAGCGTACCCTTGATTTCCAGCCACCTCTTCATCCATCCAAATTCTTCCACGGTGAGGTACAGCTGCGCTTCCCCGAACGCGTTAGCCGTCTTGTGGTTGCTTACCTGTTATGACAGAGTTAGAGAGTGTCAATACAGTGTCAATCATGCATATTCTGCCAGAATAAATGCATTACTTAATTGCACTCACATGAACCAGGTAGCCGAAGGCAGTGCCAGTTGTATCCGCCTTTCGGACCTCGGCGTTGGTCATGTTGGAGTAGACCCCCGGACGGTGGCCGTAAATGCAGCTCCAATGAAGAGTCATATACCCATAGAGCAGGGTCCGGGTTGCGGTAGTCGGATTGCTGGCCATCACATCCAGGAGCTGAGGGATGCGAGTGCTCGTCGAAGTCAAGCACGTCATTAGGTCGTTGTGGCTCGGCAGACCTTTCATCTTGTCACGCTTCACTTGCATCTGGTGGATAAGTACTTTTGTCTTCAGGGACTTCAGGATGGCAACTACTTCCCGTTTGATTAAAATCATGTCGGTTTGGCTGAGCCTGCTCCCCTTGCACGGTGTGTCGGCCATGTACTTGAGAAAGTGGGATATATTCTTGATGTAGAAGTCGGAGGTCGTGACCTGAAGGCTTGACTTCATCAGGCTCCGGGACCACCCGCGTATCCTCTTGAGATCCCTCAAAAAGAGCCAGTCAGACAGGCGATTGAAACAGTGAGCCATGAAACTGAGGAACGACTTCACTCTGCTTAGTTTGGAGACTGTGTTTTCCTGGAGCCTCACTGGTGGGTCGATACCTGCATAGTGCTCCCGGTATCCTTGCAGATACTCCTCTGTGAAATACAAACAGTACTTTAATGACAACACGTGGTGTGTTACAGAGACTGCATTTGTCACATATTCAACACACTTACCCATGATCCGTGGGAATGTGATGTCTCTCATTATATTTCCCCGGCCCCTGCCCCGTGACCAGGGGGAATTTATGGGAGGGGAGGTTGACGAGGCCTCGGTATGCATGGATGCAGGCTCTGAGGAGCTGGATGAATGTGTGCCAGTGGGGGACTTGCTGCAGGAGGGACCTTTCGACTCGGACAGCCTTGTTGGTGTCGACTCTGCTCGGGGCCGTTTGTTTAGAATGATCCGCTCTCGTTCCTCGCCATCGAACGCGGGCATGTCCCCGGCCCGCTGATCCATCCTCTGTCGCTTGTGTTTTATCCTTTTTTGCAATTTGAAGCGAAGCGATTTCACTTCAAAAGCATATCTGTCCCGCTGAGCCCTCACTGCATTTGCCTCCATCCTCTGCAGTCGGGGTTGCCACACTCGTTCACCGGGGACAAGGGTGGAGGTTGTGACAGTATGTCGTCGTCGTCCTCCATGTCAACAGCCCAAGCAGTAATCATTGCTATGGTGGGGTGTGTCATTCGGAGTGCATAAAGCTCCTTCTTGGCCACTGTCATTTTCAGTTTATTTTGAACCACATGTAGTTCCTCCCGGGCCAGCTCAACATGGTCTCTGGCCAAGTGGCGATCCAGCCTTGTGCCGCGGTACTCGCATCCCAGAATGGTACAGTGATGGAGCCTAATGTTGGTCCGTCCGTTGGCCAACAACAGCAGAATTTTTCTTTCATCCAAGTTACGCACACCATGGTGCCTCTGCAGGTGCTTGCTCAGGGCACGGTAGGAGCTATTGCAGATCGGAAAACGGACCGCCATCCGACCTGTATTATTGAGCATTTCGGTACCGGGAAATGTCACCAGAATTGTGGGTAGAAAAGAAGGAAGCGTGAAAAGACTCACGAAAGATGCACTCTGCACTCAGCTTATTTTCAAATCAGAGTTTGTTTTCATTTGCATCATGGTGCGGTGTCCCATTTAGGCACTCGTTAGGCGGGCAGAGATCCCTGTAATCTCCCCTCACGTTCATCCAGAGTCTGGTTCTCACAAAGGATACCCGACAGTTTCAGGTACGACAACGTTGGGATAACAGTATTCTGCCCGGAGGCATTGCACCCCTCTCCCCTGCCCCCGGAGGAGGCAGGGGAGTCAGGTACCCAGAGGGCGCACGGTGGACGGCCAGGGAGAGGCCGCCACACCGCGCTGGAGTCAGGGTCCCGGTGGAGCGCAGGAACCGGCAGTAGCCTCCAGCAGACCCCCGGTGTCCCTCGTCCCTCGGAAGAGGTGGAGAGGCGGGTGTTTCCATCTGCTGGCGGGTTGCCGGGGAGAACGCCCTTAACGTGTTGTGAGAACCATGATTGGGAGTCCTCTAGGCAACCATTTTAGCCGAAAATAGTGTCTCGTTATTCCTTGAAAACTCCCCTTGAGTTCGTCCAGAGACCAGTTTCACAACTTAAAGTTGTGTGAGAACCATGATTGGGAGTCCTCTAGGCAACCATTTTAGCCGAAAATAGTGTCTCGTTATTCCGTGAAAACTCCCCTTGAGTTCGTCCAGAGACCAGTTTCACAACTTAAAGTTGTGTGAGAACCATGATTGGGAGTCCTCTAGGCAACCATTTTAGCCGAAAATAGTGTCTCGTTATTCCGTGAAAACTCCCCTTGAGTTCATCCAGAGACCAGTTTCACAACTTAAAGTTGTGTGAGAACCATGATTGGGAGTCCTCTAGGCAACCATTTTAGCCGAAAATAGTGTCTCGTTATTCCGTGACAACTTCCATTGCATTCCTCCAGAGTCGGAAAAAGTACAACTCAACTTTTGGAAGAACCAGAAAAAGGGGTGAAAATGGATAAATTGTATCCGAAAATAGTGTTCCAAAAGGCGGGTAGAGTCCCCTGACAACTCCCCTACCTTTCTCCAGAGTCGGAAAAAGTATAAGTTAACTTTTTAGAAGAACCAGAAAAAGGGGTGAAAATGGATAAAATGTATCCGAAAATAGTGCCCTCTTGAGGCGGGTAGAGTCCCCTGACAACTCCCCTTGCATTCATCCAGAGACCAGTTCAAAAACTTTAAGTTTTTTGAGAACCATGATTAGGGGTTCTCCAGGCAACAATTTGATCCGATCCAAAGTGCTTGTGAGGCGGACACATTCCTCCATGATTTCCCCATCATGAGATTATAGCTCGTTTTTTTCTAAGTGCTCTCAAAAACCGGGTTTCCGATTTCGTGCAGAAGGTAGCTTGGAAAAGATGAATGCATTTTTTGGACGGAGGAGGGGAGGTCTCGTTTCCCCTCTCCGTTGTAAATTGCAACGGGGGAGTGCAGAAGACTTTTCCCCTCCCCCAGTGGGCACTTAGCCGTTTTTTCCAGAATTTTCAAAAACTTCATTTTTGATTATTTCAACATATAATTGACCGTTTTCTTTACTTTTTTTTGCTTTCCACGGGTGGGGACGCATGGCAGGCCGCCTATGAGCTTCCAAATTCGGCCTGGAACCTCCGGGAATTATGGGATAAGCTCCATATACCGACGACTCCCATCAAAAGTGATTGAAATGTACAGGAATCTGTCCATTTCAATCACATTTGACGACCCGAGCAGGGGGACTTTGTTAGCCAGGAATTAGTGTCTAAAAGCCGGGTAAAATTACTTTAAACACAGGGTGCACATGGCTGTATTACCCATGAATTAGTGTGTGAAAGCTGGGTAAGATTAATGGGAATTTAAGGGAGATATGGGCATTTCCATCCACACCAGAATACCAGTATTTTGCGGTGCTTTATCGTCCGCTCATCGGCACCCATAGTCGGCCTTCTTCACAGCAGCACCACTCACCCTCCAGTGGAGGATGTTATCGGGCCCCTGGCAACACTGGTAACATCGGTCCAGCCGCTGGCAGGAACTTGACATCGGGAGTTGACATCGCATTTCCATTGAGCGGACACCCATACATTTGAAGGGCAAGTCCCACGGTACCTCCGTCAATAAGGCTGACATTTGCCTTACATAGGAGAGAGATCTGGATGCTTCTCAGATAAATGCTTTTGCAGGCTGCGAATGTTCCAAACAAGCAAGTACGACCTCGTCCCTGAAGTCATTTCTCATGTGAAAACGAAATATACTATTTGAAAACAATTGAAATAAATCACCTTTTGTGCGGCTTCTCCAAATGAGTTTTCAGTGGGTGCTTTCTGCCCTCTGGCCAATGCTTGGTGCACCAAGAAACATATTTGGCCAACCTGCACAACGTCTTGTACCTTTCACCAAAGAAGAACCATTTTCAAACTATTATTACGAAAACAAAATGAATTCTTTATCACAATTGGATTGGTATCGGTGAGAGAAACGGTTATTTTCAAACCCAACTACAAATCCAGGCAACATTGGGTGGGAAAACACCAACTCACGGTTGACAGTGCTTCAGAACTGAAGTTCAGCGGCATTCAATAGCTATCAACTGGACTGGATACGATATTACTTATTATAATATGGCTTCGTTGAATACTTAATTCTGATGGTCAATTTCAACATTTCAGAAGTTGTTCATTCATAAACACTGCTTAGCATAAAAGATCGCTGTTAACGAGGATAAAAGAACAATGTGCAATCATATCAATCTGCGGGAAGAAGTCTCGTAAATGTAACAGCTGTGGACGATAGACATTAGTTTTTTCACCATGGATACTTTTCGAATATACATTTTTATATTTGCGGAGCCGTTGGTGCGCCATGGAACCGACTAGCCTGAGTTATATTCACTTGTTTGGGTTACAGTGTATATCTTTAAAATGTCTAGTATATCAAATGATATTCTATACATCCCACATCACACCTAATCGGATCAACTTTCATTCCAGTCAAGATCAGTTTCTGTTGACAGAGATGAATTCATACAGTGAGTGTTTGAACGTTCTTATCATTTCATTCCTGGTCTTGTTCTTCCCTTAAGACGGTTTGACAATACAACTTGAATAGGACAGTCAACAAGGTCCGTACTGTTGAGAAGTGAGATAAAAAAGCATGAGGAATTGGTGAGAAACAGTGAGCACAAAAGGTGGATTGTTTCTGAGTAAAAGTGGAGATATTATATAATTCAGTTTGGCGTTTTGAGGCATCAGTGCAGAGACAGCTCAACTCTGCATCCAACATCTCACCTAATCTAACTGTTTGCCTAATCGCCCTGGTTTCCTGCTCACGTAGCAGTCTTATAGCAAGGCCAACTTTTACTGATGGATGCACATTCTGGCTCTGTGAAAGAAAACCTAAGAATGCATCCTTTTGTGAGCATGGGTTGCCTAGAGACAGACCTGCTTCTTATTTAGAATGTCCTCATAGGGTATCGCACATCTTACATTTAAATTCAGTTTAAGGCCTTTCTCCTAGAAGAGTTTGACATTATTTAAAACTTGAATCCATATATTTTTAAAACGCCACAGGACCAATAGATAAGCAAGTATGTTCCTGGGTAGAAAAAAAGCGAATGTCGATCACACAAAGTGGCTTTCATTGCCAGTCAACCTTACGTAAACCCCCAGACATCGTGCCGAGGGCCAGTCAAGGAGTGTTAGCCCAAAGCCCTGTAGATGAATGTCAAGCAGTGCTAATGGGTCGCACAGGGAGCAGGTTGGCTCTCATTCATCCAACACCTCTCTCATGAAGTATTAAAGGCAGGCCGATAGAGGCTGAGGAGAGATCGATCCAGCGAGCCAGGGATCGTTAACCTAGATTGTTCGCTGCTGGATCAACGAGGGAAAGGGAGTGGAAACACTCACACACACACACACACTGAATAATAGAGAAATGTACATGCATGCAGAGAAATGGACACACACAGCCGCCAAGGACGATGCACTTGATACACTGTGGAGATACAGTAGAGGCAATTATACAGTGAGAGGTGAAAAACACACACACACACATACACGCACACAAAGGGAATGGAAGATGAGAACGGTTCGGGTAGGAGTGTCTAAGGACCCCTTAGCACTGTTTTAGGGGATGACTGTTTGTGGAAGAATACACAAGGCTTCAATAAAGTATACACCAGTCCGTTGCTACAAAATGATAAATCACATTACAGTTTTTATAAATGCCAATATGCACCGGTCCAAACTAAAGTCACATTAGTTGTTACTGCACTAAAATATGTTGGTGCACATTTTGAAGCATAGTATAAGAAAATCTGGATGAATTGCAAAATTCGATGAACCTTCCACGTTGGGAGACGGATATGCTTTGTCAAATGCATTCTGACCCAGTGGGCAGTGACGTGTCTGATCAGTTGTTTCCAGTGTCAGTAAAACAGTTCAGACTTTGTTTCTTCTTCTTAACGATGTGTTGGCTAAAGTTCTTCTGGTTTAGTGGAGAGCTAAAGTCTTCTGGTTTAGTGTAGAGCTAAAGTTCTTCTGGTTTAGTGTAGAGCTAAAGTTCTTCTGGTTTAGTGTAGAGCTAAAGTTCTTCTGGTTTAGTGTAGAGCTAAAGTTCTTCTGGTTTAGTGTAGAGCTAAAGTTCTTCTGGTTTAGTGTAGAGCTAAAGTTCTTCTGGTTTAGTGTAGAGCTAAAGTTCTTCTGGTTTAGTGTAGAGCTAAAGTTCTTCTGGTTTAGTGTAGAGCTAAAGTTCTTCTGGTTTAGTGTAGAGCTAAAGTTCTTCTGGTTTAGTGTAGAGCTAAAGTTCTTCTGGTTTAGTGTAGAGCTAAAGTTCTTCTGGTTTAGTGTAGAGCTAAAGTTCTTCTGGTTTAGTGTAGAGCTAAAGTTCTTCTGGTTTAGTGTAAGCTAAAGTTCTTCTGGTTTAGTGTAGAGCTAAAGTTCTTCTGGTTTAGTGTAGAGCTAAAGTTCTTCTGGTTTAGTGTAGAGCTAAAGTTCTTCTGGTTTAGTGTAGAGCTAAAGTTCTTCTGGTTTAGTGTAGAGCTAAAGTTCTTCTGGTTTAGTGTAGAGCTAAAGTTCTTCTGGTTTAGTGTAGAGCTAAAGTTCTTCTGGTTTAGTGTAGAGCTAAAGTTCTTCTGGTTTAGTGTAGAGCTAAAGTTCTTCTGGTTTAGTGTAGAGCTAAAGTTCTTCTGGTTTAGTGTAGAGCTAAAGTTCTTCTGGTTTAGTGTAGAGCTAAAGTTCTTCTGGTTTAGTGTAGAGCTAAAGTTCTTCTGGTTTAGTGTAGAGCTAAAGTTCTTCTGGTTTAGTGTAGAGCTAAAGTTCTTCTGGTTTAGTGTAGAGCTAAAGTTCTTCTGGTTTAGTGTAGAGCTAAAGTTCTTCTGGTTTAGTGTAGAGCTAAAGTTCTTCTGGTTTAGTGTAGAGCTAAAGTTCTTCTGGTTTAGTGTAGAGCTAAAGTTCTTCTGGTTTAGTGTAGAGCTAAAGTTCTTCTGGTTTAGTGTAGAGCTAAAGTTCTTCTGGTTTAGTGTAGAGCTAAAGTTCTTCTGGTTTAGTGTAGAGCTAAAGTTCTTCTGGTTTAGTGTAGAGCTAAAGTTCTTCTGGTTTAGTGTAGAGCTAAAGTTCTTCTGGTTTAGTGTAGAGCTAAAGTTCTTCTGGTTTAGTGGAGAGCTAAAGTTCTTCTGGTTTAGTGTAGAGCTAAAGTTCTTCTGGTTTAGTGTAGAGCTAAAGTTCTTCTGGTTTAGTGGAGAGCTAAAGTTCTTCTGGTTTAGTGTAGAGCTAAAGTTCTTCTGGTTTAGTGTAGAGCTAAAGTTCTTCTGGTTTAGTGGAGAGCTAAAGTTCTTCTGGTTTAGTGTAGAGCTAAAGTTCTTCTGGTTTAGTGTAGAGCTAAAGTTCTTCTGGTTTAGTGTAGAGCTAAAGTTCTTCTGGTTTAGTGTAGAGCTAAAGTTCTTCTGGTTTAGTGTAGAGCTAAAGTTCTTCTGGTTTAGTGTAGAGCTGCTGTCCTTCTGGTTTAGTGTAGAGCTAAAGTCCTTCTGGTTTAGTGTAGAGCTAAAGTTCTTCTGGTTTAGTGTAGAGCTAAAGTTCTTCTGGTTTAGTGTAGAGCTAAAGTTCTTCTGGTTTAGTGTAGAGCTAAAGTTCTTCTGGTTTAGTGTAGAGCTAAAGTTCTTCTGGTTTAGTGGAGAGCTAAAGTTCTTCTGGTTTAGTGTAGAGCTAAAGTTCTTCTGGTTTAGTGTAGAGCTAAAGTTCTTCTGGTTTAGTGTAGAGCTAAAGTTCTTCTGGTTTAGTGTCGAGCTAAAGTTCTTCTGGTTTAGTGTAGAGCTAAAGTTCTTCTGGTTTAGTGTAGAGCTAAAGTTCTTCTGGTTTAGTGTAGAGCTAAAGTTCTTCTGGTTTAGTGTAGAGCTAAAGTTCTTCTGGTTTAGTGTAGAGCTAAAGTTCTTCTGGTTTAGTGTAGAGCTAAAGTTCTTCTGGTTTAGTGTAGAGCTAAAGTTCTTCTGGTTTAGTGTAGAGCTAAAGTTCTTCTGGTTTAGTGTAGAGCTAAAGTTCTTCTGGTTTAGTGTAGAGCTAAAGTTCTTCTGGTTTAGTGTAGAGCTAAAGTTCTTCTGGTTTAGTGTAGAGCTAAAGTTCTTCTGGTTTAGTGTAGAGCTAAAGTTCTTCTGGTTTAGTGTAGAGCTAAAGTTCTTCTGGTTTAGTGTAGAGCTAAAGTTCTTCTGGTTTAGTGTAGAGCTAAAGTTCTTCTGGTTTAGTGTACAGCTAAAGTTCTTCTGGTTTAGTGTAGAGCTAAAGTTCTTCTGGTTTAGTGTAGAGCTAAAGTTCTTCTGGTTTAGTGTAAGGCTTGGTTGGAAATGAGTAGAGTTTTGCCAAAGTAGCGTATTGTTTTTAAAGCAGTGGCTTCTCGTTGAAAGGGTCGCTGCTTTCTGGACACAATCAAATGTGCTTTCTGATATAGATTTTACCCGGAAGGCGGTGGTGAAGGAAGTTCCACACTGGTTGTTTTTATTTTCTAAAATGATTATCAGCCATTGTTTGTAGACTCCTTTCCCACGGCATGGACTGTGAGTCCAAGGGCACGGATTGCACATGTGCTCCCCTGGATTTACAGAATATATATTTTTCTTTTCTCCCAATCTGAAAACCATGAGGGGCTCTGTAATAAATCATGCAACGTTGTTTCTCTCTCTCCAACTACCATACTTTACCAAGCAGGTGCTAGCCAACAGTTAGTTCTTTTAAATATCGGCTCACTTAAAATATCACATACATCTGGATAGTGCTGCGTACCTGGACTCACGTTCAGGTTCAGGTCCGGACTCAAGTCCAGAGGTTCAGGTTCAGGTCCGGACTTATAAGTCTGGACCTGAACCCATGGCTTGTGTCAAGTTGTGTGAGTAACTAAAGTGAACTTATTGTGAGCTAATTATCAATTGAAAATTAACTCATAATCAACTGAAATTCAAACTCATCAGGTTTATTGCGCTCCCTTCCAACTTGTGTCCACATTTCTCTACAAAGTACAAATGCAAAAAAAACACTTTTTGCCACTTAGTCTTGATGACTTATGACAGCAGTGAACTACTACAAAGTTCAAACATTTATTTCATTCACCAAACTAAAGTAACCAAACAGTCCCTGAGCTGACTGAGCCTAAATCCCTAAAGCTTTGCTGAAAGGTAGAGTGTAGAGTAGAGTATACGCATCACACTGTTACACACCTACTATACAGTATACACTATAGTGACTGTACAGTCAGAGTGTACTGTCTGTACATTATACAGTACATACTACATACATAGTGATGTACATAAATACTGTTAGAAATTTAAAATCAATGTTAATATGGCGTAATTTTGAATTAAATAATTTAAATCAGTTTTATTCTGGAAAAAACGGAAGTGCACACTATTAACTTAATACTTTTATTCTGAAAATTATTCACTTCCAGTTAGCATTAGCATGTGGCGAAATGCTACGTTTTCAAACCGTGAATCGAAGGTGAACTGACATGTGATGTTGTACACTGAGCACACTGGGATTAGCACTCATTTATTGACGCTGAATAACGTTTATCAGGGAATGTTTAAATAACCACAGACACCAGAATATACGAAAGTGCTAGTTTTTGTGCGAGTCCAAGAAACGGTTCCCGACGTTCCGGTTTTAACCGGACTTAAACCGAAACTTTTTACAAGTCCAGTACCGGTACGCAGCACTACATCTGGGGAACAGAGGACCTAGATATGATCTCTATTTATAAAGCACATAGCTTCCCAGGTTCCCTAGGTCCTATCTGCTCAGGTTGTTTGTTCCCACGGCCTATGCTCCTTAGGGTTTAGGTTGTCAAGGTCCTATGTTCCCAGTGTCCTGTTTCCATGGTTCTGTGATCCAATGTCCTTTGCTCCTAATAATAAATCATATAATACACTTGATTCATATCGCACCTTTCATGCAAGGTAAAACCCAAGTGCTTTACAGAGCCAGACAACATACCAAATAAAGAGTAAGGATAAATACTAGAGCCGGGACTCGATTAAAAAAATTAATCTAATTAATTAGAGGCTTTGTAATTAATTAATCGAAATGTATCGCATTTTTAATCGCATTTTTAATCGCATTTTTAAAAATCGCATTTTTAAGCACAGGGCCATCTCAGCTAATTTACAGATGGCCCTGAGCCCAATAGAGATTGCCCTGAAAAATGCATGCGGACGAAATGGCACGAAGGGTTTGGAGGGCCTCCGTCCCCCTAGACATTTTTTAATTTTTGCAGGTCTTAGATGCTGTCTGGTGCATTCTCTAGACTGAACTTGATGAACCACCACAATATTATATTGTACAATTTCAATTGTATTCTTCATTCCACTTGTTTGTTTGTTCTTGTTTGTGTTTGCTCGCTTGCATGCCCTGCATAGCTATAAGAAATACTTAAGTTGTTGGTCAAAACACTTTCCATCTGATGAAGGCAAATGCCTTCCCAGATGGAAAAAAGTAGAAAACATTACATTCAGTTATAACTGCCAAAACAAACATTATTGACACTATTATGGCCCCTGTTAAAAATGTTTGAAATGTTAACAACTGTAAGTTGGTCGAACGGATGCCTCCTCGTCCGGAAGCTGACCGAGCAGACCCGAGCAGCAGTCGAGAGGAGCCGAGCGCATCCGAAGCACACGTCAGAGTTCCCGTTAGCCGGCAAATCTAAATATCTTCGGTCAAAATAATTTCCCTTTAGAGCAATACCGCTTCAGTTGCGCCACTTATGTGACAGACAAGAAGAGTATGTGACAGACAAGAAGAGTCAACTCTAATGTCTAACACGTAATGTGGAGAAAGAGATGTCCTGTATGGGTTGATTGTGCGTTGATCTGTTGGTAATGCCTCGGGCTTCCGGTGGGCATGTAAACAAATGCATAATGCTGCGCTATACTTTGTGGCCTCATCCAGTTGCATAGCGACACTTATTGTGTAGTTGTCTTTTAATAAGCAGGTAGTCATATCATTAGCTAGAACTAGCTGGATCTGATCGATATGGACATAAACGCGAGTGAAGTCTAATCTGACGGGAGAGAGAGATCAGCTGCTGCTGACGAGTCGAGACTCGACACGCAGCTCTGCATAACCACATGCAGCGGTGAGCGGACACACTTCAGGTTAGAATATCACACGTAGCTATTTTACTTACCTCTCAAACTACCTAAACTAGTTATAGATATGTTTAGTTTTACTGTCGGGTCACTCATTTCTGATCCGCGAGCTGCATGATACTGGCATAATAGATTGCCTGATCGGGCAACCAGCAGGTGAGGCTTCATTGCCCGAGCTAAATACTAGATGCCCCGGGCCATCGCGCAGTCCTTAATGTCGAGCCCTAATCCAGTGAGCCAGGGAGCTGGTTATTCTCTCAGACGTGGACTTACTTATCCTGGCCCTGAAACCAGTCATCTGGTTGAGTGTGGGTTGGGTCAGGGTGAGGTTCCTTGCACTCGGAGTCGGGCTAACGTCCACGCTAGCTGCTACATGCTATGCATTTAGGTGATACTTTAGGCTTGATGTGCTGCAGTGATATGCAAATAATTGTTTGCATAATTTGCACACAACCGTGCTCTTATCTGCGCTTCCATCCGTCCGTTTTTTAAAACAACATGTCCCATCCACGGGGCCGACCAAAGCGGTCTCATCAGCTTGTTCGTTCATGTTTGACTATTGATCACCGTGGTTTGTTGTTGTTTGAAGTCCCATGCTGAAGTCATGAACGTTAGTTGGTGCTCCAGTATAATCGGTACGCCTGAAACTCATCCAATGAGAAACGTTCCGCTGTGCAAAAATAAGTGCGATTAAAGTGCGATTAAAATGCGTTAATTTTTTTAACGTGTTAATTTTTTTGTAATTAATTAATCTTAATTAACACGTTAAAGTCCCGGCCCTAATAAATACACAAACAGAAAGAGTCATATGTAACAGAACCATAAAACAATAAACCCTGAAAAGTGCCACTAAATACCACTAAAATAACCCCTAATTAAAAGATAGGTCTTCAATTACTATTATTGCTGTTCTAAGATCCAATAGGAGGCTGTTCCACAGTGTGTGGCCAAATCAGAAAGCACCCTCCCTAGATTGCTTGTGAAATACTTTAGGTACTTCTAAAAAGGCATTGGAGGATCTGAGTGTCATTGCAGGGTTATACAATCCTACAAGGTCAAGGTTTTAGTTTCCAGAGGTCTTGTGTTCCCAGGGTTCTATGTTCCAAGGTCCTATGACCCGATGTTCAATGTTCCTAGGGTTATATGCTTTCAAGGTCCTAAGGTTTAGTTTCCTCAGGCCCTACATTCAAATGTTCTATGTTCCCAGGGTCCGATGTACCCTGTCGTGGCGTTGTAATGTGTTTCCTCTATCGGGGTTATGACGCACCTCTCTTTGCTTCCAAACTAATGTTGCGGAGATCATTCTAGCGTTGAATCACATCAGGTGTATTCATTGATGCAGGCGACATACACACATGAAGACAAACGTCCTTGCTTCAAAGTAACTAAAAGTTCTCCGTCTCAAAAAAGAACGCGGCCAAAGACTATCCCGCTTCACACCCTCAGCTGTGTGCCATTGTCCTGCCATCTACAGGCATATGGACACGCACGTCTACCTGACAGCGCACATTAGACAGCACATAAGGGAGATTTAAATTAACGTCTTTTAGACTGGAGTGTGACTCACAAATAAATAAAGAGTTTATATTAATAATGATGAAAGGAAAATGGCTCTAACATACCCATTGTCTATGTTCCTCAGGTACTATATTCTCAAAGTCCCATGATATCCTATTGCAAAGACGAGAGCACTTGGTTGGCATACAGGGAACTGCTTTAGGCTGCTTTAGGTCCCATCTATCTGAACTGAACTCTCACCCTACTGCTTCCCTGATGGCTTCCACAGGATGGCTGACATCCTCGTGGATTCCTCTTCTTATTACAGACACATGCATTTCCTAACATTTGGACTACCTATGTTATAAATGTATTATCTCTTCAATTTACACACGGCATCTATTGCACGTCTGTCCGTCCTGGAGAGGGATCCCTCCTCTGTTGCTCTCCCTGAGGTTTCTCCCATGTTCCCTTTAAACTGTGGGTTTTCTCTGGAAGTGTTTCCTTGTACGATGTGAGGGTCTAAGGACAGAGGGTCTAAGGACAGAGGGTCTAAGGACAGAGGGTCAGAGGACAGAGGGTCAGAGGACAGAGGGTCAGAGGACAGAGGGTCTGAGGACAGAGGGTCTAAGGACAGAGAGTGTCGTATTGTCATACTGATATTCTGAACACACTGTGAAGTCCACTGAGACAAATGTAACATTTGTGATATTGGGCTATATAAATAAACATTGATTGTTTGATGTTCTTAAGGTTGTATGTTCCATAGGTCCCATGTTCCCAGAGTCCTATATCCAGGGTTCTATGTTCCAGACCTTGGAATGCCTATGTATACGCATGATGTACTCCTTTGCATCATTTAGGTATTGGCAAAACCACCATTTGGTTGGGTTGAGAAAAACATGATGGTTTGGATTAAATAAGTGTATTTGTGCCAGGCTTGGATGGGGACCAGGCTTGGATGGGGACCAGGCTTGGATAGTGACCAGGCTTAGATGGGGACCAGGCTTTAATGAGAACCGGTAAATATATAAGAACTTCACACAAGCTTTTGTAGGAACTCGTCGAAGGGAAAATCGGGCTGTACATCGTAAATGAGTCCATGGCAACATGAAACCTTTTGAAACGTTTACTTTTTTGTGTCAACAGAAACTTGATGTGGAACATTGAACTCTGAACACATGTTAATAACTGTGCAATTAACAAATGAAAGGCCTGTAAACAACATGTATCCGGCCCTTGGCATAACAGTTTATTGTTTAAGGGTGATATTTTCACAAAGACTACAAGTCTGTATAAACCTGGAGTCTATATCACCTGGAGTCATACCAAAACACACACACACACACACACACATTGATGGGGGCCATTTGTTCTCTTTGACATGTTGTTTCCTCCCGTCTTTCATGAACGTCTGCTCAACTTTTGATTTCCACTTTCTCTCAGGTCTTTCTCCATGCTACTAGTTTTTCTTTTCTGCTTCATCTCTCCTTCTGATTTTGTTGTGTTATTATGTATACATATTTCTTAGAAGTGCAGCAGACCGTTTTGTTTCTCTCCTTGTCTTATAATGGGCTTGACCCTCCCCACTACTATTTTCTTTCTTTCATCTCCTCTAATTTCTTTCTCAATGTTCCCCGTCAGTAGCTGTTGTAAAGAATACTTCTGGCTATTTTCATTCCTTGGCAGTGTGTGTCTACAAGTTGCCTTTGTGATGATTGATTGTGTTCAGAATAATACACTTCACTGTCGAGCTTTAATACTAGCTTAAAACGTTCCTGCCTGATATGTAACCACAACACATTCCAGAAAGACTTTTCTCCAACATAACCCAAGCTTTACATCTAACTGTGTGTTGGCATGATGTCAGTGGTGGCCCTAGAAATGGAATTATAACTAGTGAATATTACATCACCACCCCAGAACCCTCCAGGTGCATATTGGATAGAAACCGTGTCAACTGGGGAAACCTTTTTACATCAGCCTCCTCGTGCTACTGTATCTACAAGAACATGATATCTTATGCAGGCAGGATGTGTTGCAGAAATGGATTGTTATTTTCATCACATGATAAAGCCACTTCTATTGGATTCCAGATTCAAAGGCTCTAATGTCACATGCACAGTAGCTACAGTGTATACAAAAATATCACAGATTACAAAATAAAATCGAAATAGAACAAGAAGAAACAGAGTAGAATAGTTTGAAATAAAATAGGGAAATGTATGTTACAGACCAACGTGCAAGTAATGCAGATGAGGTAAACTAAATACATGTCAGAAAAAGTAATGCATACAATAAGCTAAATAATGCAGAGATTGTTGTAAATGCAGGAGTCTATAATAATATAAATATAATAAGATTTACAAGAACAGAATGTAAAATTAAACACATGTTGACTGATGCATGTTTTAGGTTATGGAGGCACTTTCCAGAGCTCAGGCTTTCAGCAGTCTTCTGGCCTGTGGGAGGAAACTGTCCCTGAGTCTGGGGGTTTTAGAATGTAGACCCTCTGTAGGGTCTTACGGCCCTCAACCGTATTTACTCCATCTTTGTTCTCCTTCAAGGTGTATGTGTCTTTCAGGTCCAACAGGTAGGCAAAGTTAAATAATGATGTAAAGATGATTTGTTCCAATGTATCGATGAACTTGAATGAATACAGTTCTTTTAAGCCATATATGAGATATATATAGGGCTGAGTAAGCAATCAATCCTGCAAAGCAACCCTTAGTTGTTCAATATATTTATTCAGACAATGTGAGTAGAAATACAGGAATGCTGCTCCCACCTAAGCCCAACATTGCAACATTACAACATTTCCCTAAAAACTTACCAAAACGTAAAAAGTGTGAAAACTCTTTCATTTCTGCTCCAGAGGCTACAACAACATCTGCAAGGTCAAACAAATAAATGTAAATACTACCATAGTATTTACATGGAGATGAGCCCCGAATATTCACATCGCTCTAATTGCTCGAGTTTCACTGCGGCTGTCAGCTGTGTTTACTCCTGTCATTCAAACAAGCCGCGCTGGAGAGGGGGCGGGGCTTATATCCATGCAAATACTATGGTAGATACTACAACAACATTAACATATTGGACCGTGATTTAATTCTAATACACGTTTTAAGTAACTACATACTGATACCGGTTAGTAAAAACCATGAATTAATTCTTCGACAAGTGTGCAGACAAGACGGCAGGCGAAACACTTTTTAAAATGCTTGTTTTCTAAATGGAGATCGGATCGATTTGGCTAAACTAACCTGTAGCTGCTCCGTCCGGACTCACAACAACGTGACACAGACAGTCTGTGGTTTGTACGTGTTTAACTTTTGTCTAGTTTCTGAACATATATGAGGAGCTGTGAACTATGAGTGCTAACAGCTAACAGCTGACGTTTTGGGACATGTTGCGCTGTCGGGTGCTGACCAATCACGAAGCGTCATTTCTTGACTGGCAGCAAAAACAACCAATCACAGCAGTGCTTCTCTGGCTGGCTCTGTCCAATCACAAACAAGAAGTGTTCTCCCTAAAGCAGTGCTTCTTAAAGTGTGGTCCGCGGACCACTGGTGGTCCGTGAGCGCCCCCTATTGGTCCGTGAGTATATTGGTAACATTTCACAATTGAAATAAATAAATACATTTCAGTTTTCCGCACTCTCACGGGAATATCTCCGCAATGGAGCGAGGTTAAGTTTCACTTTCGATTGCATGATATAGCCCAGCGCAACACCTTCATCACACTTGACTTCCTGCACTTGTTTGTACCATTTTCAGGCGATTTGTAATCTGTTCTAGAAAAACGATGCGGTTTTTGATATTTGTGGAGTTAGGTGGTCCGCGAGTGTTTTTTTATTGGTTAAGTGGTCCTTGGTATGAAAAAGTTTGAGAAACACTGCTCTAAAGGAATACCCTTTCCTTAAAAGTTGAAATGTTGAAGTGTTTTGAAGTGGGGTGGGGGGGGGGTATTGACTCAGCAGAGCCAATTGTAAGTTATTAAGGGTAGACAAAGTCACTTAGAGACTGAAAAGGTTCCTGAAACTCAAAACCCCTCGAAGTGTTTCAGCCTCTGCTTACGCCAAGGCAGAGATACAGCTTCAGTATTCTCAAAAGCCCTCTATGAGGTTTCTAAAAGGTCTTCAACTTTTCAATAGAGAAGGTAGGGTAGAACAAAGAGGAAAGGAAGGCAGATGTTAAAAGAAAAAAGACGTTAAAGAATAAGACGTGCATTTAATAGTTTTTGGTATATTTCTAACCTTATTTTAACACATTGAGACTTTGAAGCTGTGATGAAGCCACTGAAACTATCCATATCCTCTCAATCAAGCGTTAGGTTTAGGGTTAGAGACAACACATCGAAATAAAACAAAGAAAACATAATTCATTCAAATGATAGAACAGTCAAAAAAGAACAGCGTATAAATATATACAGGTTCGGCAGAGGGTTTTCAGGATCCATGGTTACAAATAAACGCGCACAGTGTTCACTGAAAACATTTAAAAATCCACACAACCACGGTTTTTACATCAGACAACATTTGAGAAAATTGGTGGCAATACAAGCATCCTCCATCATATGTTCTGACAGAGGAACTGGAAGACATGTTGTTTTGGCCACAGCTGATGTTAAATTGACCAGATTGTATGTGAGTCGATGACTGCAAGAGTATGTAACTAAACCACGTAATAGATACATGTTACATCTCCTCTTGTCTCTCTGGACCTGTGGTGACCAACACTGTGCTGAAAAGAGATGTCCATGGAGCCGTGAGCAGGACCCAGACGGTCATGCTCACAGATGGACAAAGCCTTTCATGCTCAGCCTCCCCCCCACCCCCCCCCTACTCCAGATCAGTGATGTGACATTTCAGAGCCCAAATGTCATAACCTTAAGGATGCACTGCACAGTCGTTACATGCATCTCAGTACATTCAATCTGACTTTGCAGGCTTCTCCCACTTTGAGTCTGTTCTTAAGAGCCACCAGATTTATAACAAAGCTCACATATCAAGGATATGTGAGCATTTCCCCCCGCTAGTAGTGTGGGGGGGGGAGTGTTGTTTTCTACCATTTACAAGAGGGCAAATCACTTTTCTCCATTTCAAAGAGAAATGCTTCAGCAGTTTGGCCTTTGGAGGAGGAAGGCGGATGCTATGTAAACCACACACACACACACACACACACACACACACACACACACACACGATCTAAATACCATCAGCAGAGACACAGAGAAGATGGTGTCCAAAGGATGTGAGACAAACTACAAAATACAGTGTATAACTCAGATACATTGACATTCACAGTACCATGACAAACAGTCTCTCACACACACACACACACACACACACACACACACACACACACACACACACTTGGAGTAGCAACTATAAACGATTATTGTTTCGTTGTGAGTCTGGTTTCCGGAGTTATGGCTCCACCTGGACTCCCTACCATCAGTTACTGTCTGCACCATGGCCACACACACACACACACACACACACACACACACACACACACACACACACACACACACACACACACACACACACACACACACACACACACACACACACACACACACACACACACACACACACACACACCATTTCAGGGGACATTACATTGACTTACATGCATTTCCTGGAAACTTATCCTAACCTTAACCATAACCAACACATGCCTAACCCTAACCATTACCCTAACCAAGTCTTCACCCTAAAATGAATGATCCCCCTCATGGAGACCTCCAATTTGTTCCCATAAGGGAGGCCAGTCCCCACACGTGACTATGTAAACAGATGTAGGTCCCCACAAGTATAGTAATGCTAGACCACACACACACACACACACACATACACACACACACACACACGCGGTCTGAGTGCTTTATCGGTCCATCTGTTTGTGAACACAGCCAGCAAATGAAACCAACCTTGAAGCGCAGTGAGTCTCCATCCTGCTGCTGTCTCTCTCCACACACACACACACACACACACACACACCACACACACACACACACACACACACACGCACGCACACACACCATTTTTATTTTCCTCTCCCTCCCATGTTTCTTCTCTCCTTTCCATTTCTTTAGTGGTCAAATGTGTAACTGATATGACGTGTGGAAGGTACCTGTGCAGACGTTGATAACCCATTAAGGGGTTAAAGGCAACCCCATACTTTAAAATATGACCTCAATGATCATCGTACCTGTCCTGGTGTGAGAGGCTGATATGAGCATGCTACACCTGGAGTATTGCCCTTTTTATCGATATCTCCGACTTTTATCTTATTTATTTTTATTTATTATGATAATTTTTTTAATCTTTCAAATTGTATCGGTGTCTTTTGCTGTGAAGGCTTCGAGATTTGTCGTGCCAGGTGAGAAGCGTTATATAAATTAAATGTATTATTGTTATATGTCAGCATTCTTTACCCAGGGTCAGATGAAGGTTACTGTTTACTGCAACACCGATGCAATCTTCTGCACCTTACACCCCACGGTCTGCCTACACTGCCCGTGTTTTAACATGTCATTTTTCTTGTTTTATTTGTTCTGTTTTATAGTTGTTTTTTATTAACGTTTTCAGTACTGTATTTTGCATGTTTTTATTAGATTGTATTTACTCGTTTAAAATGAAATGTGTCTTTAGGGTGACTTCAAAAACCTTTCCTGGGACCACAGATGCAAAATGGCCTCTTGGCTAACTGTGGCACGTTTACAGAAATGTTGATCAATGTGCACGGTCCCTGTTAAATAAATGAATACATAACAATTAACTGTTAAAAGTAATAAAGAAGAATCACACATATATGGACCACCCTTTGAATTCATGATGTGGAGCTCAATCGCAGTCCACACAGGCTCTGACTGTTGGCAAAGAGAGGAAACATGTCAAAGAAAAAAGGATTCCCGCACACACTTACCAGTGGTTTATTTAAACGAACTGAACCCACATGAAACCTTCTTGAGACGTACAGCATCAGTAGTCCAGCTGTGCATGATCACACACGAGAGCTTCAAGGGTCTTTATTTAGGCATACGAACATAGCTACAGAGTAGTTATGGCGATGAAAATCGAAACATTTAGTGCAAGTAAATATTAATACAAAAATAGTTTTAAAAAGTGAAATAGTGCAATAAGAGTCTATATGTTATTGAAATATGATATCTAGGTAAATAGATAATAATCTGAGGGCAGTGCAGCTGCCGTACCAGGCCGTGATGCAGCTAGTCAGGACACTCTGTGTGCATGTCAATGGTCTACAAAGGCTAACATCCCGGTGTTCCCCTCCAGAGGGATTTTCAGAGCCGGCCAGCTAACCAATCAGAGCAGACTGGGCTCTGGTTTCAGACAGAGGGTGAAAAGAGGTGCTGCAGCATGAGAACAATAAAGAGCTTTTTGAACATTAAAGCATGGAGACATGTAGAGACACTACACACTGATATACACCTGAACATCAGCAGGAGAGGACTCTTTAAAGTAGAGACACTACATACTGATATACACCTGAACATCAGCAGGAGAGGACTCTTTAAAGTAGAGACACTACATACTGATATACACCTGAACATCAGCAGGAGAGGACTCTTTAAAGTAGAGACACTACAAACTGATATACACCTGAACATCAGCAGGAGAGGACTCTTTAAAGTAGAGACACTACATACTGATATACACCTGAACATCAGCAGGAGAGGACTCTTTAAAGTAGAGACACTACATACTGATATACACCTGAACATCAGCAGGAGAGGACTCTTTAAAGTAGAGACACTACATACTGATATACACCTGAACATCAGCAGGAGAGGACTCTTTAAAGTAGAGACACTACACACTGATATACACCTGAACATCAGCAGGAGAGGACTCTTTAAAGTAGAGACACGACATACGGATATACACCTGAACATCAGCAGGAGAGGACTCTTTAAAGTAGAGACACGACATACGGATATACACCTGAACATCAGCAGGAGAGGACTCTTTAAAGTAGAGACACTAAATACTGATATACACCTGAACATCAGCAGGAGAGGACTCTTTAAAGTAGAGACACTACATACTGATATACACCTGAACATCAGCAGGAGAGGACTCTTTAAAGTAGAGACAATACATACTGATATACACCTGAACATGTGCAGAATACGTCCGAATATGCTCCATGACAAGATTCCAAACAACAGAAAATGTGTTGAAATATTGAAAAAGGAAGACTAGTTTTTCATTTAATTTCAAACCTTTATTTATCCAGATTGTCCCTTGAGATCATAGATCACTTTTTCAAGGGAGATCTACGAAAAGGAGCAGCAGTTCTACTCCAAGTCCTTCCTTGATGACTGAAATTCTCACCTTATCCCTAATAGAGATGCCAGCTTCCCTCGGGAGGAATCCCATTTGGGCTGCTTGTATTCACAATATGATTCTTTCGGTCATGACCATAGGTGAGGGTAGGAACGAAGATTGAGAGCTTTGCCTTCTGGTTCTCTCTCTCTTCATCGCAGTAGTGCGGTAAAGCAACTGCAGTACAAGTTAAGTCTAGTTTAGTTATGTAGTTATTAATTCAGTAAGAGACAGGGTTAGGTGAGGTCAGTCATTTAGTGAGAGACGGGGTTAGGTAAGATCAGTCATTTAGTGAGAGACGGGGTTAGGTAAGATCAGTCATTTAGTGAGAGACGGGGTTAGGTAAGGTCAGTCATTCAGTGAGAGACGGGGTTAGGTAAGGTCAGTCATTTGGGGAGAGACGGGGTTAGGTAAGATCAGTCATTCAGTGAGAGACGGGGTTAGGTAAGGTCAGTAATTTAGTGAGAGACGGGGTTAGGTAAGGTCAGTAATTTAGTGAGAGACGGGGTTAGGTGAGGTCAGTCATTTAGTGAGAGACGGGGTTAGGTAAGGTCAGTCATTTAGTGAGAGACGGGGTTAGGTGAGGTCAGTCATTTAGTGAGAGACGGGGTTAGGTGAGGTCAGTCATTTAGTGAGAGACGGGGTTAGGTGAGGTCAGTCATTTAGTGAGAGACGGGGTTAGGTGAGGTCAGTAATTTAGAGAGAGACGGGGTTAGGTGAGGTCAGTCATTTGGTGAGAGACGGGTTAGGTGAGGTCAGTCATTTAGTGAGAGACGGGGTTAGGTAAGGTCAGTCATTTAGTGAGAGGCGGGGTTAGGTAAGGTCAGTCGTGAGAGACGGGGTTAGGTGAGGTCAGTCATTTAGTGAGAGACGGGGTTAGGTAAGGTCAGTCATTTAGTGAGAGACGGGGTTAGGTAAGGTCAGTCATTTAGTGAGAGGCGGGGTTAGGTAAGGTCAGTAGTGAGAGACGGGGTTAGGTGAGGTCAGTCATTTAGTGAGAGACGGGGTTAGGTAAGGTCAATCATTTAGTGAGAGACGGGGTTAGGTAAGGTCAGTAATTTAGTGAGAGACGGGGTTAGGTAAGGTCTGTCATTTAGTGAGAGACGGGGTTAGGTAAGGTCAGTCATTTAGTGAGAGATGGGGTTAGGTAAGGTCAGTCATTTAGAGAGAGACGGGGTTAGGTAAGATCAGTCATTTAGTGAGAGACGGGGTTAGGTGAGGTCAGTCATTTAGTGAGAGACGGGGTTAGGTGAGGTCAGTCATTTAGTGAGAGACGGGGTTAGGTAAGGTCAGTCATTTAGTGAGAGACGGGGTTAGGTAAGGTCAGTCATTTAGTGAGAGACGGGGTTAGGTAAGGTCAGTCATTTAGTGAGAGACGGGGTTAGGTAAGGTCAGTCATTTAGTGAGAGACGGGGTTAGGTAAGGTCAGTCATTTAGTGAGAGACGGGGTTAGGTAAGGTCAGTCATTTAGTGAGAGACGGGGTTAGGTAAGGTCTGTCATTTAGTGAGAGACGGGGTTAGGTAAGGTCTGTCATTTAGTGAGAGACGGGGTTAGGTCAGGTCAGTCATTTAGTGAGAGTCGGGGTTAGGTAAGGTCTGTCATTTAGTGAGAGACGGGGTTAGGTAAGGTCAGTCATTTAGTGAGAGACGGGGTTAGGTCAGGTCAGTCATTTAGTGAGAGACGGGGTTAGGTAAGGTCAGTCATTTAGTGAGAGACGGGGTTAGGTAAGGTCTGTCATTTAGTGAGAGACGGGGTTAGGTGAGGTCTGTCATTTAGTGAGAGACAGGGTTAGGTCAGGTCAGTCATTTAGTGAGAGACGGGGTTAGGTGAGGTCAGTAATTTAGTGAGAGACGGGGTTAGGTAAGGTCAGTAATTTAGTGAGAGACGGGGTTAGGTCAGGTCAGTCATTTAGTGAGAGACGGGGTTAGGTGAGGTCAGTAATTTAGTGAGAGACGGGGTTAGGTAAGGTCAGTAATTTAGTGAGAGACGGGGTTAGGTAAGGTCAGTCATTTAGTGAGAGACGGGGTTAGGTAAGGTCAGTCATTTAGTGAGAGACGGGGTTAGGTAAGGTCAGTCATTTAGTGAGAGACGGGGTTAGGTAAGGTTAGTCATTTAGTGAGAGACGGGGTTAGGTAAGGTCAGTCATTTAGTGAGAGACGGGGTAGGTAAGGTCAGTAATTTAGTGAGAGACGGGGTTAGGTAAGGTCAGTCATTTAGTGAGAGACGGGGTTAGGTAAGGTCAGTCATTTAGTGAGAGACGGGGTTAGGTAAGGTCAGTCATTTAGAGAGAGACGGGGTTAGGTAAGATCAGTCATTTAGTGAGAGACGGGGTTAGGTAAGGTCAGTCATTTAGTGAGAGACGGGGTTAGGTAAGGTCAGTCATTTAGTGAGAGACGGGGTTAGGTAAGGTCAGTCATTTAGTGAGAGACGGGGTTAGGTAAGGTCAGTCATTTAGTGAGAGACGGGGTTAGGTAAGGTCAGTCATTTAGTGAGAGACGGGGTTAGGTAAGGTCAGTCATTTAGTGAGAGACGGGGTTAGGTAAGGTCAGTCATTTAGTGAGAGACGGGGTTAGGTAAGGTCAGTCATTTAGTGAGAGACGGGGTTAGGTAGGTCAGTCATTTAGTGAGAGACGGGGTTAGGTAAGGTCAGTCATTTAGTGAGAGACGGGGTTAGGTAAGGTCAGTCATTTAGTGAGAGACGGGGTTAGGTAAGGTCAGTCATTTAGTGAGAGACGGGGTTAGGTAAGGTCATGTAGCGGGGTTGTCAGTAGTGAGAGACGGGGTTAGGTGAGGTCAGTCATTTAGTGAGAGACGGGGTTAGGTAAGGTCAGTCATTTAGTGAGAGACGGGGTTAGGTAAGGTCAGTAATTTAGTGAGAGACGGGGTTAGGTAAGGTCTGTCATTTAGTGAGAGACGGGGTTAGGTAAGGTCAGTCATTTAGTGAGAGACGGGGTTAGGTAAGGTCAGTCATTTAGTGAGAGACGGGGTTAGGTAAGGTCAGTCATTTAGTGAGAGACGGGGTTAGGTGAGGTCAGTCATTTAGTGAGAGACGGGGTTAGGTGAGGTCAGTCATTTAGTGAGAGACGGGGTTAGGTAAGGTCAGTCATTTAGTGAGAGACGGGGTTAGGTAAGGTCAGTCATTTAGTGAGAGACGGGGTTAGGTAAGGTCAGTCATTTAGTGAGAGACGGGGTTAGGTAAGGTCAGTCATTTAGTGAGAGACGGGGTTAGGTAAGGTCAGTCATTTAGTGAGAGACGGGGTTAGGTAAGGTCAGTCATTTAGTGAGAGACGGGGTTAGGTAAGGTCTGTCATTTAGTGAGAGACGGGGTTAGGTAAGGTCTGTCATTTAGTGAGAGACGGGGTTAGGTCAGGTCAGTCATTTAGTGAGAGTCGGGGTTAGGTAAGGTCTGTCATTTAGTGAGAGACGGGGTTAGGTAAGGTCAGTCATTTAGTGAGAGACGGGGTTAGGTCAGGTCAGTCATTTAGTGAGAGACGGGGTTAGGTAAGGTCAGTCATTTAGTGAGAGACGGGGTTAGGTAAGGTCTGTCATTTAGTGAGAGACGGGGTTAGGTGAGGTCTGTCATTTAGTGAGAGACGGGGTTAGGTCAGGTCAGTCATTTAGTGAGAGACGGGGTTAGGTGAGGTCAGTAATTTAGTGAGAGACGGGGTTAGGTAAGGTCAGTAATTTAGTGAGAGACGGGGTTAGGTCAGGTCAGTCATTTAGTGAGAGACGGGGTTAGGTGAGGTCAGTCATTTAGTGAGAGACGGGGTTAGGTAAGGTCAGTAATTTAGTGAGAGACGGGGTTAGGTAAGGTCAGTCATTTAGTGAGAGACGGGGTTAGGTAAGGTCAGTCATTTAGTGAGAGACGGGGTTAGGTAAGGTCAGTCATTTAGTGAGAGACGGGGTTAGGTAAGGTCAGTCATTTAGTGAGAGACGGGGTTAGGTAAGGTCAGTCATTTAGTGAGAGACGGGGTTAGGTAAGGTCAGTCATTTAGTGAGAGACGGGGTTAGGTAAGGTCAGTCATTTAGTGAGAGACGGGGTTAGGTAAGGTCAGTCATTTAGTGAGAGACGGGGTTAGGTAAGGTCAGTCATTTAGTGAGAGACGGGGTTAGGTAAGGTCAGTCATTTAGTGAGAGACGGGGTTAGGTGAGGTCAGTCATTTAGTGAGAGACGGGGTTAGGTAAGGTCAGTCATTTAGTGAGAGACGGGGTTAGGTAAGGTCAGTCATTTAGTGAGAGACGGGGTTAGGTAAGGTCTGTCATTTAGTGAGAGACGGGGTTAGGTAAGGTCAGTCATTTAGTGAGAGACGGGGTTAGGTAAGGTCAGTCATTTAGTGAGAGACGGGGTTAGGTAAGGTCAGTCATTTAGTGAGAGACGGGGTTAGGTAAGGTCAGTCATTTAGTGAGAGACGGGGTTAGGTAGGTCAGTAATTTAGTGAGAGACGGGGTTAGGTAAGGTCAGTCATTTAGTGAGAGACGGGGTTAGGTAAGGTCAGTCATTTAGTGAGAGACGGGGTTAGGTAAGGTCAGTCATTTAGTGAGAGACGGGGTTAGGTAAGGTCAGTCATTTAGTGAGAGACGGGGTTAGGTAAGGTCAGTCATTTAGTGAGAGACGGGGTTAGGTAAGGTCAGTCATTTAGTGAGAGACGGGGTTAGGTAAGGTCTGTCATTTAGTGAGAGACGGGGTTAGGTAAGGTCAGTCATTTAGTGAGAGACGGGGTTAGGTAAGGTCAGTCATTTAGTGAGAGACGGGGTTAGGTAAGGTCAGTCATTTAGTGAGAGACGGGGTTAGGTAAGGTCAGTCATTTAGTGAGAGACGGGGTTAGGTAAGGTCAGTCATTTAGTGAGAGACGGGGTTAGGTAAGGTCTGTCATTTAGTGAGAGACGGGGTTAGGTAAGGTCAGTCATTTAGTGAGAGACGGGGTTAGGTCAGGTCAGTCATTTAGTGAGAGACGGGGTTAGGTAAGGTCTGTCATTTAGTGAGAGACGGGGTTAGGTAAGGTCAGTCATTTAGTGAGAGACGGGGTTAGGTCAGGTCAGTCATTTAGTGAGAGACGGGGTTAGGTAAGGTCAGTCATTTAGTGAGAGACGGGGTTAGGTAAGGTCTGTCATTTAGTGAGAGACGGGGTTAGGTAAGGTCTGTCATTTAGTGAGAGACGGGGTTAGGTAAGGTCAGTCATTTAGTGAGAGACGGGGTTAGGTAAGGTCAGTAATTTAGTGAGAGACGGGGTTAGGTAAGGTCAGTCATTTAGTGAGAGACGGGGTTAGGTAAGGTCAGTCATTTAGTGAGAGACGGGGTTAGGTAAGGTCAGTCATTTAGTGAGAGACGGGGTTAGGTAAGGTCAGTCATTTAGTGAGAGACGGGGTTAGGTAAGGTCTGTCATTTAGTGAGAGACGGGGTTAGGTAAGGTCAGTCATTTAGTGAGAGACGGGGTTAGGTAAGGTCAGTCATTTAGTGAGAGACGGGGTTAGGTAAGGTCAGTCATTTAGTGAGAGACGGGGTTAGGTAAGGTCAGTCATTTAGTGAGAGACGGGGTTAGGTAAGGTCTGTCATTTAGTGAGAGACGGGGTTAGGTAAGGTCTGTCATTTAGTGAGAGACGGGGTTAGGTAAGGTCAGTCATTTAGTGAGAGACGGGGTTAGGTAAGGTCTGTCATTTAGTGAGAGACGGGGTTAGGTAAGGTCAGTCATTTAGTGAGAGACGGGGTTAGGTCAGGTCAGTCATTTAGTGAGAGACGGGGTTAGGTAAGGTCAGTCATTTAGTGAGAGACGGGGTTAGGTAAGGTCATTCATTTAGTGAGAGACGGGGTTAGGTAAGGTCAGTCATTTAGTGAGAGACGGGGTTAGGTAAGGTCAGTCATTTAGTGAGAGACGGGGTTAGGTGAGGTCAGTAATTTAGTGAGAGACGGGGTTAGGTAAGGTCAGTAATTTAGTGAGAGACGGGGTTAGGTAAGGTCAGTCATTTAGTGAGAGACAGGGGTTAGGTAAGTACACCAACACCCCACAAATATCAAACACAATACAGTTTCTAGTCTAAAATGACCCACTCCCATTTCTGTTAAATCTGTATTTCATCATCTGCACATTAAAATGGCATGGAGAAGATTAGTCTATTAATGAAGGGGAACGTCTCCTCTGATTTTTTCTCACTTTACATGGAATTTTCTTCAAGGGAAAGTCCTGATAAATGAGACGGGGGTTTCTTGGGAAATAAAAGGAATGAATACATTTGGACGCCTTCACTGTCCTTCTGGCCATGCATACATTTGTCATACTCATGGTGCTAACTGCGCCCTTTTCCCATAATGCCTTTATCTTCCTACCGTGTCTTCATCGTTCTTGCATATGGTCGAATGACACCCCTTCTCCTCAGCTGAGTCACCTCAGCTGCTTACAAACCATTTTAGCTTCATCCATCTTCTCTGGCTCACCTCCATGCAGCATATCCTATCATTGAACCCCATCTATTAGTTTTTCCCGTCTCACACATTTGATTCTCTTCTTCTCCACGGCTCCTTTGTCTCCCTGCGTTCTTCCCTCCTAAAATGTCCTCTCTTCTGTCTGCTGCTCTCTCTCAGAAGGCTGCTGTCCACAGGGAACTGTTTTCTCTGCTCAGCCACCTTCCTTCAGCACATTATTTCCGATACAAAGCACAAAGTGTGGCAGGTTTACCTGCAGAGCTGAAAGAGGGGAAGTGTTTGGCATTCAGCATGTGTTGAATTTAAGAAAGAAAGGCCTAGATTTCAAAAGGCTTTTCAATAGGAATCAAAAGGCAGGAACTATAACGCAGCGTCCGGCGGCCATGTCACATGAATCTCGCACCCCGGACACACAAGCACGCGGTATGATTGGCTAGAGCTTGTACTGGCATATGATTTGATTGGCTAGAGCATATGATTGGCTGACGCTTCCGTCGAAGCTTCAAAATTTGAACTTTGCTCAGCTTTTGGAGCGAGCAACGCGAGCAAAGCGAAGCGACAGAACAAGTGTAGACACTTAATATACAGATGTTCCCTTAACGTCTTACGGCTTCATCATTTAAAGCCTTTTTAAATCAGAGCATTTATAAGAATGAAGCACTTTCAGAGAGTTAAATATATACAGATGTGAATCCTCAGGAACCTTCTGTTGTGACGGATTTGAAATAGGGGGGTCTGTGCTTGATTTGCATGCATTTCATGTGTTCACCCAAATCTTATATTAACTAACATGATTGTTTTCACTGTTGTATGACACTTCATATTTAGCAATTGCTCTTAACTATCCAGCCCTCTGTAGCTACAGTTTCTCTGTGTTATGGGTGTTCATCCAGTGCAAAGATGTGCAGATAAGAACATGTGTGGTCGGTAAAACAGTATAATAGTCGGTCAAATATTAGCCTTTCCTGTCCTGAGCCTCACCCGTAACTACGCATACATCGCTGTAGTTTCAGACTTGTTACTTAAATGGTTGAGTGAGATGGAACCGTGATAGCTTACTTACTGTGGAGTGGAGTGGGAAAGGGCAGCTTTGAATAGAAAGTTATGGTTTTAAGATGAAAAGAAGATGTTCAGAATAATATGAATGACAATTAAGCATCATATTAATGTAAAAGGAAGGTCTCGTCTGAGCAGCCTCACACAGGAGGGCGATGTATGGAGGTGGAGTGGAGCAGGGTGGATTAAAGAAAGTCTACACAGAGAACATCTTTAATAGTCGGTAATACAGCCAAGGCAAGATGAGATGTAGCTAGTATACATTGTTCAGCATACCATACGGTATGTTTGACTTAACGCAGGGGTCTGCAACCTTTTGGACCAAAAGAGCCATTTTGTCCCCTTTTACAACAATGTGTTTTGTCCTGAGCCGCAAAACACATTTGATAGCTTATAGAGTTGTATTTATTGTTATATCATACACAAAAACTACAGTTGTTTGCATTTATTATTTATAAAACTGTTAACCTCTAATAAGAAACAAAGAACGCTTATAAGGACAATTAAAAAAAATACAGGCCTACTTTAAAATAAATCACACAGCACTTGGAGAGTCCTCTGCACATTTGAAGAAAATGAATATAATTAAAATGGACCCACTTTGAAATAAATAAAACATATAGCTGCACCCTAAAAAGAGTAAAGTGATTGAATGATGATTGAAGGTCGTCAGCTGTCTTCCTCTCCGTGTTTCTCCTCGATACGTAAGGCTGCAGCACCTTGACGACTTCTCTCCACATATCAGACATCCCGGTGAGCCAGCATCGCTTGCTGTGAAAGCAGATCACTCTGTCCACGCAGAATCAAACCCTGTGTTCCTCCGGTACTTTCATTTCTTTGATGTATCCATAGTTCGCTCATCGAGCCGGGGGTCAGGTTATTCGCCTGCAGGGAAAGGCGCGGGACCGTAGCAGGATGTGAGCATATTTTAGTTGACTTAATTAAAACCCTTTTGTTTGTTATGTATGTGTCACAGTATCACCTCAGAATACAAGATACGAAACATTTTCAACCGGGCAACAACATTTAAATAGTCCTACGAATACTTTCATTTTCATGTCCTTCTTATTTATGTCTAAGCTCAAGGAAGCCAGCGCAGAGGGCTTACAGAGCTGCGGGTTGCCGACCCCTGCCCTAGACCAAAAGCAAGCAGAACTACTGAGAGGATGAAGTGCCTTCCTTAACCCAGCACACTGGGCGGTTACAGGCCTCTGGGGTCAGCGCTACAAAAGGAAACAACACAAATCTTCCTGTCCCTTTGTGATGATCCCAGCGCTTTCCAAGATGTGTTACTTAGTTTGGTTTCTATAGCGCCAACCAGGTGCATCTCTGTGTCCCGCTGCAGTGCCCACTGGAGCAGACACAGAGCTGGGTGCGCGTGGAGGACGCTTGAAGAGGCAACACACGCGGTGTACCAGGATGCAGCCGTCTCCTCCGTTGTTCCCTGCATCCAGCCCTCAAAGCTGCTCTGAGAGCACTCTCGCACACAAGGATGAGAGCGGTCTGCCTGGCGTACAGCAGGGCCACCTGGAGAAGCTCGGCAACGTGTCTTTGAAACGCCCACCCACACCTGTTTTAGAGCCTGGATCACGGGTTAAGATCATTCCCACGGTGCTGCTCAGCAGACTTTGGAGAGGTGAAAGCTGCTGTGGTTGTCGAGGTGTTGTTGGAGCAGACCCATGTTACATATATAGCCTTCAACAAAGTCAATCAAGAAGAGGTAGTCAATTAGATAGGATTATGTGTGAGTGTGATGGTGCATTGTATTGTTTTAATGTCTTTTTAATTGGTTTATCAGTTTAATTATCCAAACATTCATTTTTCTCATCTTTTATAGGTGGACAATTCTCCAGCAGCCATGTATGCCCAAATGATTGCAATCTTACCAAGATGTATTTGATGAGCAGCAGGAAGAGTCGTCCACCTAGGAGGCCTTAGTGAGGTTTCTGCCACTATCTATGGAGATGGATATCTATAACCGTTTTGCTCACGGCGTTCTGGTGGATTCTCCTAACATGTTGTGTGTCGTGCTGAGCTTCTCAAACAGTCACACCTTCATCGCTCGTCCTCAATCACTTATAAGGACTCTCCCTGTATCAGGATCAATGCCCAATCACTAGCAGAACTATGCTGTGGTCCTGCCTCACGCTCACCTCACTCCTTTCTGGCGGCACCTGGAGGATTGTTGACATCTACATAGACCCATCTTCATTTCCTTGTATAGGCACATTATCCATCTTAAAGGAGGACACATCTATTGTCCGTCTGTCCGTCCTGGGGGAGGGATCCTCCTCTGTCGCTCTCCCTGAGGTTTCTCCCATTTTCTATATACATACAATTTGATGTAATGGTCTTTAACCACTTCTAACTAAAGTTCCCACAAACCAGCCAAGGTGTGATATGTTCAACTGATTAACTGGGTTGTGCCGACTGGTTGTTGGTGTGTCCTGCAGAACCTGGACTCAGTGTGGTTCATAAAGCTTTCACCCATACATTCCAACTTGACTAATTACTGATTTTCACTGGTCTCGCATCCCAACCTTGGAACCAGGACAACACATTCATCTGTGCCTTTTTCAAATGTTTTGCTCACGTTGGGTCTCTCACCATCTCTCCTTCTCTTCCTCTCGCTTCCATGATTTCCCCTTTCATCCTGTCTCAACCTCTTCCAGACTCGGGTCGTGTAGCAGCCAGTGATTAGCATAATTCCCCTCCATGAAACAGATGGCGTTTCTACGTCAGGGGCCATGTTTCTCATACTGGAGCGTGCTACAACCATAGATCTCAAATCTGTCAGGAAACTTGAATTGCACACTACTGGACATTCCAGAACCATACACCGAAAACAGTACCTTTGAAACCGACACGAGTGTAACTGCAGGCCGGTTTGGGAGAGTGACATGGAAGGTGGTGTTATATAACTCCATGGAAACAGCAGGAGTGGCCTCTGCTCCCGTTACGCTGCCCTGTCTACGTTACAGAGACCCAACACGTGGCTGCATATGTAGTCAAAAGTCTCCGGTTCAGCCAGTGATTTGCTGTCAGCTGTCATCCTAATGAAGTCAGACACCGCTCAGCGAACGCTGGCCAATTACAACACCAGAGGTGCTGCCCGAATGAGAAAGCATGATTTCAATTCCTTTACATTTACAATATACACGTGTGTTACAATTCAAATGTACTTCATCAAAGTACATTTGATGAAGTACATTTGAATTGTATGTACTTCATTTGAGCAAACATGTTGAATAATAAACCCTGCAGCCTGAGCTCTCTAAAGCTCTACGTTCCTGTATTGATTCATGTCAAAGCAGCATTTAAACGGCCTAAGGCCAATATGTTCCCGTGCTCAGCTGGACATTCCTACTCTACAATATTAATGATTAAAACTATTGATACAATCAGTAGGATGTTGTGATGTGTGTACACTTAGCTCCCTTGCTAACAGCCTTATTGATCCTGTTACTCACTTACATATTCATCCATTCACCCATGTGTCAATCAATCAATCAATCAATGTTTATTTATATAGCCCAATATCACAAATGTTACATTTGTCTCAGTGGTCTTCACAGTGTGTACAGAATATCAGTATGACAATACGACACACTCTGTTCTCAGACCCTCACATCGTACAAGGAAAAACTTCCAAAGAAAACCCAGTTTAAAGGGAACATGGGAGAAACCTCAGGGAGAGCAACAGAGGAGGGATCCCTCTCCAGGACGGACAGACGTGCAATAGATGCCGTGTGTAAATTGAAAAGATAATACATTTGCAACATAGGAAGTCCAGATGTTTGGAAATGCATGTGTGTGTAATAGGAAGATGAATCCACGAGGATATCCATCCAGGACCGATGATCCAGGACCACAGCCACGACTCGTGATCCAGGGCTCGCGATCCAGGACACAGGACCGCAGGATCATCCATGACTCCGGATCCCAGCATATATAGACCCCAAAAAGAAAGACATGTGGGGAAGCTGGGTTCATGGGAACATGAGAGGACACGGGTATAGACAGAGAGAAGGAAGAAGTGAGATGTCCCCCGACAAACTAAGCCTATATCAGCAAAACTAGGGGCTGAATCTAATCAGCCCTAACTATAAGCTTTATCAAAAAGGAAGGTCTTAAGCGCACTCTTAAAAACGGATAGGGTGTCTGCCGCCCGAACACAAACTGGAAGCTGATTCCACAAATGTGGAGCTTGATAAGAAATGTGTAGCCTGTTCATGTGTAACCTTTGCGGGGCGCAGAGATGTTATAGGTGGGTCGCGAATGGACGCGATGAACGGGAGATTATTTTTATTATAATTTTTTTTTAATTCATTCTTTGGACCTCAGGTCTTTGGGTCTAGCCTGGGTCCTCGCGGGCGGAGGTGGACTGTTACAGCCAGAGACTCGCAAAGGCGGGTGTTTGCGGACGCGGAACCGACGCTGTGAAAGTCCACGTCCCACCTATGCCAGAGCCAGCGACCCACCGAAGGCAGCAGTCAACCAACGGCAGCGTCCCGAATCTCCCGATGGGCAATCCGATCCTGCTCACACACACACACAACTGAAACCAAAATAATTTACAGACACATGTAAAAATCTCTCTCTCTCACACACACACACACACACACACACACACACACACACACACACACACACACACACACACACACACACACACACACACACACACACACACCACACACACACACACACACACACACACACACACACACACACACACACACACACACACACCACACACACACACACACACACACACACACACACACACACACACACACACACACACCACACACACACACACACACACACACACACACACACACACACACACACACACACACACACACACACACACACACTTCAGGGGACATTACATTGACTTACATGCATTTCCTAGTGACTTATCCTAACCTTAACCTTAACCAAGTCTTCACCCTAAACTTAATGATTCCCCTTATGGGGACCTCCCGGCAGACTTGGTACTCCCCTGATGAAGCCGACTGGGTGAAACGTTGGGAACTCTTTCCCCTTGATGTTGTTTATGCTATTTCGCCTCTTTTAAACTCATTGTATGATTCTTTTATTCCTTTTTTTTAAAACTCAAACGTCTTTTGATACCTTGTTCTTAAGAGTTCATCTGCTCATGCTGGCACATGGTTTAACAAACATTTCGGGCCCAACCTGACTAGCCCACATGCAGGGTTGGGAGGGTTACTTTGTAAATGTAATCAGTTACTGATTACATGGCTCTAAAAGTAATCCGAATACAGTTACAGTTACATGTCTTAAAAAAGTACGTAATCAGATTACTTTTGGATTACTTTCTTTTTCCATCACAGATGGATGTTTTGGTGAACAGGAGACACAAAAAGCAAAAGGAAACTGAACGTGTTTTTACTGTTTTAATGGCGGATCAAGAGCACACTGAAACATCACATCTGAAACGATGTAACAACATAATACACTTGTTGGGGATGCAGCTTGGGATGTGAGGAGTGAGGGACACGGCTTAGAACGGGCGTGTCGCCTTCTGTCCTGCCAGTGTTGGCAGGACATGAATTATAATGTCGAACTCTGACTTCATTTTAAGGACATTTCGGCCAGGGGTCTAGAGCTATATTAGTTTAAGCACCGGATCGGCAAAACAGGAGAGTGTGTGCACCAGTCTGCCTTGATCTATGAATTCATGTCCGTGACTCTCACAGTATCTGCTGCCCACAGCTGTTTTATAGAAGCAACACCTCCTTCACTTCATGACATCTCTGCAGCGCCAGGAGGCAGCGGGAGGGTTAACTCAGCCTCTGAGGAGAGGAGCGCGCCGTGCAGTGCCTTTCACGCACCGCCTTCACTGTGTTTACCTTCAGAAATAATCATTAGTAAGGCTAAAGAGCGACCGCAGGCTGATTTTAACCACACACACCTATATCTACACACACGCGATTTAAACGCAGACTTTTGTTCCTCCACGTTTCGTTGTTATTGTTTCACTGAGCGAGCGGTTCCGCGATTTTTTTTCAAATGCTATTTTGGTCCATCTGCGGCAGTAATAGGTTTTGTGCACTGTGATGATTCGGCTGTAGCCTACCTATTAGTACCGAATATTAAATGTTGTGAGGAAATCTTTCCACCAATAATTCCAATAATTAATCCAAAATGTATTCACGTCAGGTTTACGAAAGTAACTGTAATCAGATTACTCGTTTTTCAAATGTATCGCGAGCTGAATACAGTTACTTGATGTTTGTATTCTGATTACGTAACGCCGTTACATGTATTCCGTTACAACCCAACCCTGGTTGTCACTGCATCTAGGCGAGACATAATCCATATGAATGGGTTCAGAAATAGCAGGGAGGACAAACCTGTTATAACCCCCGGAGGCACAACCATCACATCACAGCCCTCAGTAAAATATCTAGGTTGTATCTTCTCGATGAGACTCTAGGAGGTGCCCACATGGCCCTACATGTCCTGGGCAAGATGAGCGCCAGAACAAAGTTCCTAGCTAGGAAGTCCATTGTTCTTAACTTTGACTGCCTAAAGACCCGTGCCTCATGTCTGGTCCAGTGCCATTGCGACTATGCCATCAGCTCATGGTGCTGGAGCCTTAACAAACCCCTGCAACATAAACTCCATATCGGGAGGACTCCATGTACCCAACTCCACTGGCTACCTGTGGAGGCCAGAGCCAGACTACCACAGCTAGGGATGGTCCACACGATGTTAAACAGGAGAGCCCCAACATATTTGAACAACCACCTTGAAATGATTGCACACACACACAACACAAGAGGAAGCCTGGGAAATGTAGTCCCCTGAAACACAACAGGAAGATAGGTCAGATGTCTTTTAGATAGAGGTGCAGCGGAACAAGCTACCACTCAATAGGAAGGAAACGAGAGCGCTGCCGTGTTCAAATCAAGGAGAAGGGAGCCGCTGTTTAGCGACCGGCCACTGTAACGTTGGTGCGACGGAATGATATGCTGAACCGCTGGTGGACCTGAGTAATGTCTCTCTGCACTTTGTTGATGAACATCATTGTTTTTACTGCGCCAATGAGCATGACTGTTTGTATTCTAAAAAAAACATCAAACTGAAACATGCACTTTAGATGATGCACTAAGAATTTTTCACAGAATGAGGCGTGCTGGAGATGTTGCTGCCTCACAGAGACGATACAGGTCAACCCATCAGGTCATGAGTGACAAAGAAAGGTCTGATTGATGTCTTTGATGAAAGTGAGCATCGTGGAATGTGTGCAGCTTTACAATCAAGTCATTGATGAACTGAATATCTCTGAACTCTCTCAGTATATACATCTCTTCTTGTAAAAAGTCACAGAAGTCGAGTCCGCTGAGTAGTAGTTGCCCTTGAATTTGGTGATAGCAGTTATGCCTCTCTGAGCATGTGTTCTCCGTCTTTAAGCACGAGACATCTGTTATGGCTGCTCTGCTACCGTCATGCCCCGTGCTGCACAGGGTCACCTCAAGCAAGCCTGTTTGATCTCTGTCCCATACTAGAGCATCTGGCGTTGCCCCAGGGAGGGGAGGATCTGGTTGCCGGAGCAGGCCAGCGCTGTGAGCATGCCTATCTGGAGATGTCTCCTGGTGCAGCTGCTGGCCTCTGACTCACTGGGAGCCACAGGCCGTTGCAGGAGCAGGCAGTGAAGGGCTCGGGGTAATATGTGCTCTGTATGAAGGCACCTGACATGTTCTTTCTCTCTCTGATGCCGTCAGCCCGCCCTCTCGCTCCGTGTGCCACAGTGGACATGCAGCCTGTCCCGTAGTATTCGTGCTTCCTCCAGATCAAAGCTCTGCTTGTGCTGTGGTGTTGGTGTGGCTATGTCTGGAGAGAGGGGCATGGGGATGGTCTTGGTACAGGAAGAGGATACAGGCAGGGGTGTTGGTCTGTGGGAGCTGCAGCGAGAGAACAAATTAGAAACATCAAGGAGTCATTCATCTCCTCTTATCCCTCTCCCCTTATCCATCAACCCTCTCCCCTTATCCATCACCCCTCTCTCCTTATCCATCACCCCTCTCTCCTTATCCATCACCCCTCTCTCCTTATCCATCACCCCTCTCTCCTTATCCATCACCCCTCTCTCCTTATCCATCACCCCTCTCTCCTTATCCATCACCCCTCTCTCCTTATCCATCAACCCTCTCCCCTTATCCATCAACCCCTCTCTCCTTATCCATCACCCCTCTCTCCTCTCAGAAGGTCAGGGTGTGGAGGAGCCTCCAGATGAGGAGCCTGTGGAGCAGCCTCCCCCGATGGAAGGTGGACAAGAGGAGCGAGATGAAAGATTGAGAAATCAACAAGCACACATGGAATCACTGACGAGTATAAATACTGTTGAGACATAATCACGGACCAAATAGATGAACACCAGAGGTCTGCAGCACAGCCGTGTACCAGCATTTCAAATACGCCGCTGGATTCACTTATGATCGATGTACTGTGTTTAGTATACTTAGCAGTGAAACAGCACAGCACACGTCAGTCCAATTGACATATAGCAGAACTGATGCCAGGAAAGTACAGAGAGGAATTTCCTACAACGATGGCGATATTAGGCTGTACAGTTAAACATGCAAACCCCAACTTCACTTGTCTTGCAGAGCCAAAGCTACTCAACCTACAAACACGTTGGAATCCCTCATAGCATGTGATCCACGAGGTTCTGTAATATGTCGTTCAACTCTTTTCCCTGGATCTATGTCTGACACAGAAATAGTTAGGCAGAGCAACTTTTATTGAGCTAATGAAACATCTGCAGGAAGGGGATGGGCTTATGGTAGATAAACGATTTTTCATTAAAAATGACCTACACGAAATTGGACTTGAAATAAACATCCCACCCTTCGTCAGGGGAAAAAGCCAGATGCCCTCTACAGATGTGTGCCTGACGAAAAAAGTGGCTGCACACAGGATACATGTTAACGTGCTATATCAAAGAGAAATACATTTAAAATGGTGTCAGAGAGGATCCCTGACATAAGGTTGAGAAACATCAACCAGATCTAGTAGTAATCATGGATTATCGTCATAGTTCTTGTAATCTTCAATCAAATCGACTGTAAGTAATGCTTGAGAGTAGCGAGCTAGCTAACGTTATCTGTAGCTAATGCTTGCATCACCATGGAGGTCTAAGGTAATAATGTGTTAGACATGACTTACCCTGCAATACATGAACAAGACTGCTCCATGATGGTGTTGTCATCAGCAACATTGATACAGAGCCTGTGGGGTTTCTCACTGTTCAGTTGCGAGTGGTAGCATTTGGCCTCGATTCTAATGGTTTATTTTCTGTAACTTTGTATTTCATGAACGTACTTTTCCACTGCATACTGTAACCCTCTCTGTCTGCTTCTAGACAAAAGTATTTGTGTCAACTTTAAAAAAACAGGTCTATTACCTGCTGTGGTAAATCTGACAATTGAACTTGAACTCCCCCCGCGGCCATCAACAGTCATTCACGGTCGGCTTTGTTTGTCCGAGTTTTCAAAGGGGGCGTGGCTTAGCGATAGGTCTATTCCCTCTTGTTTCAAAACCCCAAGAGTCAGAACATTTATCCAATTAGACCTTTAGGCTTTAGCGCATTGGTATAATAATACACACCGTTATGGATATAGGCAGAAAACAAGAGCTGCAGGGGACTAAACGAGGTAAGAAACACGTTGACGCGCACAACACAAGCTTCTCTTCTCCTTCCATGTATTCTTGCACAAACAGGCAAAAATACAATTCAATACATATCCGGCAGTGTTAAAATTGCGGTCAACAGAAAATGTCACTTCCCGACAACCCACCTTTCTACCCTAGTGATCAGTTGAATGCAGTCAGGTTAAACCACCACCAACCCCAAGCTCCAGTGAACACGCCCACCACCAACAGTGAGTGTAAACCCATATCACAAATAGACATGCAGAGAGCATGGCTCCAATACGCACTCCCTGTGACATTAGCAGTGACACTTTGACCTTGTACAGGCCAGCCATGTTTCTCTCCTGACATTCAGGATGGGTTAGTCACAACTGCACCGAGATGTACACAGTTCACAATAACAGTCCAGAACATACAGTTCAGTTCCTTCAAAAAGGTAGATAGAGTCCTCACATTAACGAGCAGCAGATCTTAATTCTTCAATTGTCTAATTTCACTTGATCGATTTAAGGATTTCTGATTGTGAGTCAATTTAGTCAGTCTGTTCTAGTTTGGGTTTTCTCCGTTGTTGTGGAGCAACACAGTCTCACTCCCTATCGTCTATAGTGATGCTTGGTCAGGGTCCCGAGGCGTGCAGTTGGGACGCGCCGAGTCTCCTTCAGCTTCATAAACGGACGCAAAGAGCTTTCAACTGATTGCAATGTATTCCCATCGGCGGCGGTATTTGACGCTCAGGGACGCACCGCATCGGTCCGTATCGGCGGCAGTTAAAGGCAATGTGAGCGTCCATTCCCATTGGATAACGGAGGATTTTACACCCGCAAGTAAGTATTTTCCTTACTGTCGATTGATTTACAGTCCCCTTCGATTCGGAGAAACAAATATTTTTTCGGAGTTTAGGATGGCAGAAGACACTACACTACCCAGAATCCTCAGCTATAATTTGGGACTACACCATGTGCTTTGCATGACAAACCCCGTGATTAGTCCTCAAGGTCTGTGATTGGATGTTGGAGTGGCAGTGCGCGAAGTTTACGCCGAGCGTCAAAAAGCACTTTGAAATGGAATGAAACCCATCGACGGCACACTATCCATACCAGGACTCGAACGTGTCCTACTTACAACAGTGCAGCAACACAATAAAACAGATACACAGAAAAAATAGTGCAAGTAAATACAAAAAGGAAAATAGTAAAAAGTGAAATAGTGCAATAAGAGTCTATATGCAAGTGATTGGAATATGATATATTAGATAGATAATTCCTAACCAGATGAATGTTATGGATGTTGTTTCAAAGTTCAGTTGTTTAACAGTCTTCTGGCCTGTGGGATGAAGCTGTCCCTGAGTCTGGTGGTTTTAGTCCGGATGCTGTGGTACCGCCTGCCAGACGCAGCAGACAGAACAGTTTGTGGCTGGGGTGATGGGGGTCTTTGATAATCCTGAGGGCTTTCTTTAGGGTTAATCTGGTGTTTTTACTCCACTACATTTATTTTAGTTACTTTACAGATTTGGATTAATGATGTGAAATATAAACAGCCCTTAAATTAAATTACTCGTTATTCTCTACTAATAGTTAATTAAAAACTGTATATAATGGCTATTTTGCACATCCCTTTCAAGATTTTCTAAGGTTTATTCACATATCATATTCACAACTACGGTGTAGTTATGCAATGAATGAAAAACTTGGGTCACAGGTTCCTTAACAGTGCATTACAAGACATCTATCAATACGTGTGTACCTCCACCATTAAACCATCGTATTCTGCACATTTCTTATACATCTTATAAGAGTATAATACATATGTATAATATCGGTTAAAATCAGTGCTTCAACATAGTTAACATTGCAGAAAAGTTGATTGTGAAGTTCCAAAAACAAACCATGCAATATATTAGACTTTAAGTACTTTGTCAGGCTTAATATTTGTCAGATACCCCCAAAGCTTTTTGCTTACATGTATTTAAAAGAAGACCTTAACCTAAAGTATTATTTAATGTTTTAATAAAGCCTAATTAGTTTTTCTGTTTTGCACATCCTCCTATTAAGATCTTTGGACGTCCTGCACTAAAATTGTTTTATTGTAGATATCATTTACAGTATCTTCTTGATGTTTTCTATTCTGTATTTCTATCATTGATGTCACGGTCTGTCTGGGTTCTGTCTGTCTCTGGTTTCCTGTTTGTGTTCACCCCCTGTCTTGTCTGTTGATTCGTGTGACTGATTTCCTGATTGTGTTCACCTGGTTCCCTGTGTTTTCTCCTCCCTCCTCACCTGTGTCTTGTGCGTGTGATTAGTCTTGTGTGCATTTAAGTTCTGGTTTTTCTGTCTGTCTTTGTTGGATTGTTGTTTGTCTTGACTGTGTTCACTGGGAAGAGTTCTGTTTGTTAGTTAACCTTGAAATAAAGGTATTTTCTGTTTAAATCTGCATTTGGGTCCCGCCTGCTTCACTCAACTCTGACAATTGACCTTCTACTTTCCCCCGATAGAACAGACCTTAGGCAAGGCAAGTTTATTTATATAGCAACTTTCAACCCAAGGCAATTTAAAGTGCTTTACAAAATGAAAGCATTTTAAACAGTCATTAAAAAGCAACACAATCTTCCTGCATTGCATTACTCTAAACGTGCCAGTAGGAGGTGCGGGTTAAAAAGCTGTCAAGTTTACAGTGTTAACAAAATAAAATATACTGCTGTTTCCGGTTTAGTTTACGACGGATATATTTAGTTATTGTTTTGATATTTGTAACACAAAAGCAATGGAAAAACCCCACAGCAACACAGAAAAGATGGTCTTAACATGACCCAGCGGTCTAGTAGTTAATAAAAAACAATAATATCAAGACAAAATATTACTACTAACTTTATTGTGAAATTAAAACAGAACGGTAAAAGAATAGTTTCCGGTCTATTCTGAGCCCGATCTCTGTAGATAAATAAAGAACTACGACAGATGTGTGATATTTAATGCAGCCGAACCATTTATTACAATGCATTCATGTGATGACTTTCAAAGAGGGAAGCAAGCACTGCTGAATAAAGTATGATTTATCTTTTACGAAACGTTTTTTTTCATATGGAATACAGTTGGAGGTCAACCAATCACAGAGCTTGAGGATTGATCACGGGGTTTGTCGAGCAAAGTGCGTGGTGTAGTCTCAAACGATAGCTAAGGATTCTGGGTAGTGTAGTTTCTTCGGCTATCCTAAAGTTCGAAAAAATACTTGTTTCACCGAATCGTACAAAAGCATTGTACACAACTTAAACCAATCAATGTTGTGTAATTAACAAGGATAATCTGGTGTGTTTGAGTCGATGAGTAGTGCAGATATCACTGTACAATCAATCAACAGTAAGGGGAATACTTACTTCCGGGTGTAAAATCCTCCGTTATCCAATGGGAATGGACGCTCACATTGCCTTTAACTGCCGCCGACACGGACCGATGCGGTGCGTCCCTGAGCATCAAATCCCACCGCCGATGGGAATACATTGCAATCAGTTGAAAGCTCTTTGCGTCCGTTTATGAAGCTGAAGGAGACTCGGCGTGTCACAACTGCACGCCACGGGACCCTGACCAAGCGTCGCTATTGGACGATCAGGGAGTGAGACTGTGTTGCGTGGAGCTGACGGCTTCCTTAAACAGTTTGTCAGAAATTAATGAAGTACTTTGATTTGTAGATCGGAGAAACGGGGTCCATGGCAAATTAAACAACGGTTGGAAAGGGGATTTAATGACCGGACCTTTATTTATTTCTACCTGCTACTGCTCTACTGCTCATTCTGAATGACAGATATGTAAGCAGTTTGATGGGGGAAGAAATCACTGCATGGAAGGGTGTATTGGTTTAGAATATGTGCTTCCGTTTGTTGCATACGGAGTCTGTGCTTCAGAGCAGTGTGCATATGATAAACGGCTTTCAGAAAAACTAGCTTGTGGTCCCCTGAGACATGTTTCCGACCATTTGGCATTCATAACAATGGGCAGCCCCCCCCCCGCACAAAACACCCAATAATTGATGACTACTGCAGGTTGTGTTCTGAATGCTTCACATAATATAACAATCAAGGGAGTCATCAGGCCCACTCTGAAATAATGAAAGGTGCCAGAACACATCGGTGCTTGAGGGCCCAATTTATTTACCACCTGATGTCCAAGCCTCTGCCCCCCCGAGGTGTCAACCTCCGTCAAGGGCAGGTTTAATACTGATCTCGTCATAGGCCAGCTATTGTCCTATTGTGAGCCGGGAAATGTTGAGAACCCCAAAGTGTTATGTTAGAGATGTATAGCACGGGTCCCCAGCACAGAGACATTGCCGGATGCAAACTTGCATAACTTACTTAATTGCTATTATTGCCTTTTGTTTGACAGGATCAAAAAATGCCAATATGTTGGCGGCTTTTGATCAATGTTCAGCTCTGGATCTTTTGGACTGATTGCTTATTCATTTGGAAAATAATTGTCCACAATAGACAATCATTTTCATCTTGTGCTCTCTGTATCGAATAGTCACACAAACTACTCATGGTAGTCTAAATCCGCCCACTCACACTCAGAGGGTTATAACTGCAGAAATGGAACCAGCATCCTTAATAACCCCCAGAACCACTCAAAAATTGGACAAATCGGCAAAGCCATTTTACAAATAAGTTTCCACATTGGCTTTAATGGTAATTAATGCTAATCTACGGAACATGTGCTAATTGTGCAAATTGCCCAACATATGGCAGTTGCTGTGTGCTGGGTACCAATACTATACATGTTTAAATAAAACCTTGGGGTACTCAACAGTTCCAGGTTCACTCAGCAGCTAGACGATTAATGCATATTGTTTATTGATGCCAATGGATTGGACTGAACAAGTTGACTGTGGTTCTTGAAACCCCCTGTCTGTCTGCTTCTTAAGAGCTGCTTCATGTGGTAATTAGGGCACATGTGAGGCAGACCGAGACACACAGATGCCTCCGAAGGCTTGATGAAAGAATCCGGAGATGGGTTGCTATGCTAAATTATTCACATATGCAGATAAGCTGTATCATGGCTATAATTGAGCATGACTGCAGACACAGGTATACTCCATGTAATTACAGAGAGGCTGGGTGAGCTGATCCATGTGTGTCTGTGCATACACATGTAATCTGAACATGTCTGTATCAGCATGTGTTTACGGGCAACAGTGGAATTAACGCATTATGGGAAGCTTTGATCCATCTGTGGGGGAAAGCGTTAACACGGAACATATCATCTGAAGTTGAGAAATCTTTAAATGAAACATGTTTTATATATGTTAAGAGGTCTGTTTACTTGGATACATGGATTATTTGCCTGACAACCCCAAATACTTTAAACCGTTGAGATATTTTCAGAATGCTCCTAAAATCTTCTGTACTGTACCATAAATTAATAGTTAATAAATAGTATCATTTCGTCAATTTCAACATCAGGTGCCGTTTAAAACCTGATTGGGGGGTTGTCGTTGATGAGTAAATCTGCTCTACGAAATGAAGAAGTTAGGAAGAGAGAATAGCGAGAAAGGATTGAAAACATGAGGGAAATGTTGTTAACCTTGGACGTGACCTTATCCAAAATGAGTTGTATACCTGAAGTACGCCTTCCATCATCACACAGACATACGACACGCTGGCAGAACGACTGGTGGTACATTAGGTGGTATGGGTTATCAACTTCCACCATGTGTGTATGTGTGGGAGTAACCAGAGTAATTATTCATGTGATGGTTAACATAATGACTGAACCCGATGAGTTGTCCTTAGGGGATTTTCCATATATTTTGTTCTAAATGTTTTCACTTCATTACATATCCTTTTTTAATTAATCATCTACAAGTAGACTCTTCGCAGACAGCATTTTGGCTTGGGCATTTCCCAATGAAGTAAACCTAAACATCATGTTTCTGTGATAACGACCAGTTCTATTTATCGGCCAGCTCCGTTGAAAGAGTCAACTTGTTATCTTTTAAGATATATTCAGCTCGCGCTGGTCACGACAACGACAAGGGGATGACTTGATGTGTTCATCGGATGTATTCAGAGGTGGGAGAAGTACTCAGATCTAGTACTTGAGTAGAAGTACTCAGATATTGTACTTGAGTAAAAGTACAAGTACTCAGATCTAGTACTTGAGTAAAAGTAGAAGTACTCAGATCTAGTACTTGAGTAAAAGTAGAAGTACTCAGATCTTGTACTTGAGTAAAAGTAGAAGTACTCAGATCTAGTACTTGAGTAAAAGTAGAAGTACTCAGATCTAGTACTTGAGTAAAAGTAGAAGTACTCAGATCTAGTACTTGAGTAAAAGTAGAAGTACTCAGATCTAGTACTCGAGTAGAAGTACTCAGATATTGTACTTGAGTAAAAGTACAAGTACTCAGATCTAGTACTTGAGTAAAAGTAGAAGTACTCAGATATTGTACTTGAGTAAAAGTAGAAGTACTCAGATATTGTACTTGAGTAAAAGTAGAAGTACTCAGATCTAGTACTTGAGTAAAAGTAGAAGTACTCAAATCTAGTACTTGAGTAAAAGTAGAAGTACTCAGATCTTGTACTTGAGTAAAAGTATAAGTACTCAGATCTAGTACTTGAGTAAAAGTAGAAGTACTCAGATCTAGTACTTGAGTAAAAGTAGAAGTACTCAGATCTAGTACTTGAGTAAAAGTAGAAGTACTCAGATCTAGTACTCGAGTAGAAGTACTCAGATATTGTACTTGAGTAAAAGTACAAGTACTCAGATCTAGTACTTGAGTAAAAGTAGAAGTACTCAGATATTGTACTTGAGTAAAAGTAGAAGTACTCAGATCTAGTACTTGAGTAAAAGTACTCAAATATAGTACTTGAGTAAAAGTAGAAGTACTCAGATCTAGTACTTGAGTAAAAGTAGAAGTACTCAGATCTTGTACTTGAGTAAAAGTAGAAGTACTCAGATCTTGTACTTGAGTAAAAGTAGAAGTACTCAGATCTAGTACTTGAGTAAAAGTAGAAGTACTCAGATCTAGTACTTGAGTAAAAGTAGAAGTACTCAGGTCTTGTACGAGAGTAAAAGTAGAAGTACTCAGGTCTTGTCCTAGAGTAAAAGTAGAAGTACTCATATCTTGTGCTTGAGTAAAAGTAGAAGTACTCAGATCTTGTGCTTGAGTAAAAGTAGAAGTACCAGAGTGTAGGAATACTCTGTTACAGTAAAATTCCTGCATTCAAAATGTTCCTCAAGTGAAAGTAGAAAGTATTCTCATCTAAATATAGTGAAAGACAGTAAAAGTAGTCGTTGTGCAGATTGGTCCATTTCAGAATAATATATATGATATGTTTTATAATGATTGATCATGAAAGTGTTCTCAAAGCTGGTGGAGGTGCAGCTAGTCTGAAGTACTTTGTAGACTGCAGGGTAGCTGGTGGAGGTGCAGCTAGTCTGAAGTAGTTTGTAGACTGCAGGGTAGCTGGTGGAGGTGCAGCTAGTCTGAAGTACTTTGTAGACTGCAGGGTAGCTGGTGAAGGTGCAGCTAGTCTGAAGTACTTTGTAGACTGCAGGGTAGCTGGTGGAGGTGCAGCTAGTCTGAAGTACTTTGTAGACTGCAGGGTAGCTGGTGGAGGTGCAGCTAGTCTGAAGTACTTTGTAGACTGCAGGGTAGCTGGTGGAGGTGCAGCTAGTCTGAAGTACTTTGTAGACTGCAGGGTAGCTGGTGAAGGTGCAGCTAGTCTGAAGTACTTTGTAGACTGCAGGGTAGCTGGTGAAGGTGCAGCTAGTCTGAAGTACTTTGTAGACTGCAGGGTAGCTGGTGGATTTACTCCAGGTGGAACTAAAGTCTGATTCAACACTTGGTTATATTTCACATCATTCATCCAGATCTGTGAAGTAACTAAAAGGTACTAAATACATGTAGTGAGGAAAAGTACACCATGTACCTCTGAACTGTAGTGGAGTAGAAGTACACCATGTACCTCTGAACTGTAGTGAAGTAGAAGAACAAAGTACAAGGAAATACTGCATAC